>JAOTRN010000026.1:12940218-12955374 GCA_028566695.1 Bagroides melapterus | reverse complement strand
GAGAGAGAGAGAGAGAGAGAGAGAGAGAGAGAGAGAAGAGAAATAAAAAAGAGAGGTCACTGCTTCAACGTCTAGTGCAGTTCTTCTCAAAGCTTTCATGAAGAAAAGGGAGCAGCAGTTCACGATATTTCAATTTTCTTACAGTACTGAACAGCAAAACCCACCATTATGAACATTTTTGTATTTTTAATTGAGTTATTAGAATTTGACTCATCACTTGAAACCTACAGACCTTGAACCTAATGCATTCTCCTGGTAAAAAACGTTCTGGGGTTTCAATAAAACACCATAAATATTACCGCTCGCTCGCGAGTGAATAATTGGATTATGTTCAAAGGGGCTAGGGAAATTTGTGTGTTTTAAAAACACGTGAAAACGTGTTCCACAACACAAAGTGCTGTAGTGTAAGAGGAATAAAACACCAACTGGCAAAAAAAAGTCATGAGTCACTGATTTCCTGGAGATCTACTGCTCTTTTTTTCCCCATACAGTGCTTTAAGACAAAGAGCGAGGTCAATTGATGTAGAATTGTTTGAAACAGCTGTGTTCTAAAGACCATTTGGAAATTAATCAATCAATCAATCAATCAATCAATCAATCAATCAATCTCCTGCTCTTACACAAGATTCTGTTTCCCAAAATTTCACAATGAGCTCCACTTAATCAGGATGAAATGGTTAAACACTCAAGGCCTCTTGGATGATCTGCCACAGGTCCTGCACATAAAGACATCCAGCAGAGAATTCATTTTTAAAATGAGTTCACACGTGGCATGGGTCGTGGCTCCCAAAGTGACAGGAAGTAATGACTAGAATAATCATAGGGGAGAAAATCCTGACCATGTGAATAATTAACGAGTCTTCACACTCATGTTTGTAAAGCTCGGCCTGAGCTCAGAAGTCAGGTACAAAGCCAGTCACACAGATTTATTGAGACTTCATGATGCAGCGTGCCCAAGGTAAAGGAGAAGGTACGCACCATGAATAATTAATCAGAAAACCCTAATCATGAGAAAATATGGATCTGCTGCGAGGACACGACGACGTGCCAAACTGAGAGATCGGAAGAAAGTTTGAGAAAAAAAAAAGGGATAGACAGAACGCTTCAGTTGTTTGTCGTCTTTTTAAACACCAAAACACTCGTGCCGCCTTTCACGCTCCTGTGTGGACTGCGCTGTCACGCGGACGCCTCTGCGCATGCGCGCGCAACAATTTATTTCCTCAGCTGCGCGCGTTCAGAGAGTGTGGCCCCATCGTCCATTTCCACTCAGCATCATCTCTAATCATCAGTCAAACTCCGAAACTTGTCTGTTCTCATCCTTACGCCTTTAAAACTTTTAAACAGCGCTCGATTTGGTTGAAGTTGTGGAATGTTTGCTTGTTATTTTTTCTGCAAACTAAATTCCGTTTCAGAGCAAAACTTTTTTAATCGGATCTTTTTTTTTTTTTTGCCAACCGTGTAAACGCGATTAGACGCGAGCACCTTGGATAAAAATAAAGCCCAAGCATAAGGCGTAGTTTATCATCCACCGGACCACCGTGGTCCCGGAAACGACTGCTTATAAGCGCAATAAAGCCCTGCTGAGATTTGGATGAAATTGCTCAACACTGCAAAAACACTGCGCATCAGCCACCAGCGCGTCCACTAAGGTGTTAATGCATTATGCAGACAGAGATGCACAAGATCACAGACACTAAACCCAAAATAATAACTATAATAATGAATAAGCAATGCATTTTATTTCCTTCATCATTCCCGCAATATGAATTCATTATTTTAATGATGCGTAATAACGCATAATAAATTGTCACCATAGGTCGGTGCAAATTCAGCGCCTTTTCGGAGGCACCGTGGCCCGCTTACTTACCGTGCGCGCGGGTGCACATCAGCGAAAACACGACGTTCCAAATGACAAATCCGCCTTTGATCCTGGCCGCTTTGGCGCGAGAAGAGTCCGCGCGAGAAGAGCACCGGGCGCATCCTCCGTCGGAAAGGAGTACAAATCCACCGCGAGCCTCTGTCATGTCGGAGCGTCTTGACGAAAAAAAAAAAACCGGCGCTGTTTCCCCCCCGCGCGCGAAGAGGCTGGTGCTGAGCGGTCGGAGAGCAGCGTTACGGCGATTCGGTGCGCGAGACGCGGGGACAGGACTCAACCATCTCGGCCGACGGGGGAACAGAGTGCAGTGCGCGCGCCTCCGGAGCTCCTCGGCACGAGCCGTCCACCCGACAGCATGTGGGTGCCGCTTTTTAATCAGCGCTCAACACACACACACACACACACACACTCACGCTCTCTCTCACGCTCTCTCTCTCTCTCTCTCTCTCTCTCTCTCTCTTTCACACACACACACACACACACACACACACACCAAAAATAAAAAATAAAATAAAAAATGAAAAAAATGTTCCAAGGTCTGATCCACGCGCGCAGGATCCTGTCACGTTTAATAGCAGCTAGAGAAGACGTGTTACAGCAGAAAGTCGGAGCGCGCGAGCCTCGGTGCGTGTGATACGCATGCAACTTTTCCTAGCTGCGGATTTGTGGAGTCTGCTTAGAATGGAAATCGAGTTGTGATCTAAAAGCGTGCTGTGAAATGTGCGATTTAGGATGGAGTCTTCTGCCATCTATAGGTTATACAAGCAACTCAGACCTCTCTCTCTCTCTCTCTCTCTCTCACACACACACACACACACACACACACACACACACACACACACACACACACACACACACACTCTGCTATCTTAAAAACAAAAGATCTTTCAGGGGTTAATTGCCTCCTAAACGAACCATCATCTTTAAACACAACCTCAAAGTGTTCTAATCTTAAACCCCAATTAAATGTTTCGGTGCCTGAGGAAAAAATATAACACCAGAAATTCTTGGGTGTTGAGTTGGGCTCACTGATCTTAAAACAGTCACGTGGCAAGTGATTTAGCGATCACGCTACTGTGACCAAAGACATCAGAGTGTCTGAATTTTTTGATTAAAGTCACAGTGTGAATGCTGTTATGATATGACGCTATGATATGATCACATACAGTAGAATGACACCAAAAGGATGTCATGGGACAGCGACAAAACAGCAACAAACACCAGCAGGGAAAATGCAACTGTTTCAGCACCACTGCTAGAACCAACAGACATCGTTAGAACGTTTGTTTAATCTTCATCATTAACGTATACATTGAAACTTCATTAAAATCAGACTTCGCTAAGAATACAGAAAAGAACAAACATTCATTCAGCTTGTTTGTCTAAGGTACTCATAAAGGGTCTAGATAAAATCCAATGAAGTTCCTGTAGAAATCATCCAACCAGAGAAGAAGAACCAATAATCCACCCACGAGAACCAAAAATCGAAGAATCAACTCTGAAGTAAGATTAGGACCAAAAGTCTTCATCACAACGTGTTCTGTCACAATAAGCAAAGCAGAAGAACCAACCAACCGAACAACCTCCACAAGAACCCATGTGAACCCTTGTTGAAACTTCATGTTTAATGTGGAACATTACATCCAGTTACATCCTAAAAAACCCTTAAAAATCTTATGTCCTGCCACTCGCTCGAACCTGAAAAGTATTTCGAAACTATATAGAAGAACCCCTGAAGAACCGTGTCTCAAACTGCACAGAAAGCACTGAATTCCCAAGAGATACTCTCATTAAAAAAAAGGAAAGTGTCCATCGTGGATCTCTTAAGAATCCTTCATTTTGTCTGTTTTGGTGAAACTGCGTAAGACTTTATGTAAAACCCTTGAACAGACGGTCTCCAGGAAGGTTCCATTAGACGGCTAAGAACACTTCCCTGAGATTAAAGGACCTTTTTTATTTCCTACACTTGGTACTCGAAAAGTTCCTGTATTTTTTAAGGTACTACCATCTCAAATTGAACATTTTCAATAAGCACTGTGACATATTCATTACACCAGACAAGAAATCTGTATTTTATGTGGGAAAAAAGTTCTCTCTTGATCATTAAATGTATATATTTATATTTATTTAAGTCCCATGTGCAGCAGGGAGCAATGCCACCATACATGTCCAGTGTTCCCAGTTATCCCAGTGTCCTTACTGGGATACTGTCTCTTATGTTCACCCCATGTTCTTATCGGTCTCCCGTTTGATGCAATCTTCCAAGATCATGGTAGGTTGGAAGCTCTAAATGACCCCATATGTGTGTGTGATGATACCTCTGATGTCCCATCCATGCTGTATTCCCACCTCAATCCCGGTGGTTCTGGGACGAGCTCCGAATATAGTCCGCTCTTCCTGGAGATTGATGAATAAAAATATGTCACAGTACACCAGATCCGAAACGATTCATGACATCTTTACGGATTAAAAAGCTAGCATTCAGAGCTATGTAGGAAGAAGAAGTACATCGATTCAAGACGGACGCTCGAACTCTCCCGCAGTAACGGAATCCAGAAGAAAGAATTTCAAATCCCGACATGTTTCCAAAGACATGTCACGTCCTGCGGTACTTTTGAGAAATCTTGTACATATGTTACCATAATACACTGATTTTTAAAAGCCTAATGAACTACTCAGTATGAGAGAAGGAGCACGTGCAGGCCTCTTAAGAGCTGTCCATGGTGCTGAATTAATAAAGCCCAAACGTGTATGCTACAGTTCTAGCAGGCTTTTTATATTCTAACACAAAGGAATGATAGAGCATCGGGGTTAAACTGGAAGTCGATGAAGCATTTAACATCTTCCTCAATAAATTAGGCAAAGGCATAAATTAATGAAGATGACCAGACACGTCCCCAACGCGTTCCCGCCGCGAGAGTGGTTATAATTTGCTGACGTCTGAAAGGTCGTCGTGTTCGAAAGTGCGCTGGAAGATCCACGTTAAATCCGAGCTGTATGTTTTTAAAGCTATTAAGAATTTCAATAAGCACGTCATGTTTGACAGATTTAATGCAGGTTACATCAACTGGGAAGTTTCCTGGAAATGGCATTTAATCTCTAGCTACCAGATTCAAAAAGACCAGCTAGATAATTGGATAATTAGTGGCTTATAAAAGATGCGTAGAAGCTAAACGAACTACTGAGAAGATATTTACCTTTGTTAAATCTTTCAGCGACTTTTATTCCGATTAAAACTGGGTTACATATAGAATCAAAATAGAACTAGAAACCTTTTACGGTTCTAAAAAGAATGGAGTTCTATATAAAACCCACAGGGTTCTTTACTGAGCTCCGAAGAACTATATATGCCAAAAAAGGTTCTAGAGCGTCTACAAAGAACCATTTTTGGTCTAAACCTTTTGTTTGTTTTCCACATGTATTTACATTATTCTGCTTTTTTTTCTTTGTAATTGTCTTTTATGTTTTTGGTTCCATTAAACCATAAAATCAAATAAACTGTAAAGTGATTTAATGCTATTATTATAAGAAGAATTTACTCAAAGCTTAACGTTCTACGTAGAACCTTTTTACAAGCTGTTGACGTCTTTTGATCGAAAGCTTTAAAAGTTTTTTTTAGACAGAACCTTCTTAGGGTTCCAAATATAAACCCTTAAAGGTTATAATCAACCCTTTAAAGTTCTACATAGAACTTGTAGTAGTGTAGAACAGTGTAGAACTTTAAGGAAAAATGGTGAATTTTCTACAGTCTGATTGCTTGGTCTTTACTCTTCCTATTATCTGTAGGTACCTCATTTAACAGTTAGTAAATTTAACAACGTTTAATAGCATTGGGCTCTGAAAGCTCCTGGAGTGTTGGTTAATCCTAAAGGCACTACCTTTGGTGTGTTCCACTTGTCTACGTCTTGGAGAGTCCAGATCGGTGAAACTATATTAGCTCTATTAGCTTTGTTGGAGTTTTTATCCCCATAAATAGCTCACTGTCTGAAAAATGGAGACAGTGGAGTGACAGGAAGCAGGTCAATAGCACAAGTGCAGTGACAATGAGTGGAGACAATATGTGGCTCAGTCTAGCTGTTATGAGGTAATGACCAGATTAGGAATTAAATTCAGGTCACCTGTATGTACGCATGGATATCAAACCATTAGGAGCTCTTTTAGTAATCATGGAGCAGGTAATGAAGAGAGAAAATGTTTATCTTGAAAAAAAAAAAAAAAACCTCAAGTGGACCTATTCAGGCAAGCATCCAAAAATCACATCTATAGTAATAATAATACAAAATCCCATGGTCCTGGACTTCTACAGGGTCATGAGCCATTTGGTACTGGGCTGTAGATGTGGATATCCACATTTAGAACATATTCAGAGATCTCCACATGCTCACACGTGGGCCGTATCTGTATAACCGTGTGTCATACGGAGAAGTCCGTATCATACCTATAGACACACTCTCTGGTCAACACAGGTGTGTTTCTTATAATCAACCTACAGATTGTGAACTAACAGTTTCAGCATTATACAACGGTAAGTGGCTGGTGTGTAGCTGAAGGGCATCAAGCGAGGTCTTTTAGAAGCTAACTGCCAGGCTTATTTTCAGCTTCATTTTCACATTGTTGAGAGGAGAAACCCGGACATAATGGTGGCTTTTGAAGAAAAGAATCACGAACCCTTTTTTTTCCTGTTCACTTTTCTAGCAATTCAGCCGTTCTTTAACACCACGTTACCAACACACACTTATCAGTAAAATACTGAAAGCAAATCCTGAGCACTGGATCAGGTCGTAAATATTGCCACGTAACACCAATTCACGCTATCCGAAAGTAACAACAAAGTTAGCCTCAAATTTCTACGTTTTATTAAACCATAAATAACGAGTCACAGATGTAAGCCATCAGTTTATATCAAGCAACAAAATCTCCTTCTGCTGGATACCAGAGAATGTAGTGACCAGATTCTTCCCATAAATAGTTTGTCATTTAGCAGGTGCTGGCTGACACATAACAAATGCTATCTTTCTACTTCATCTGTAAATAGGTAGCAGTTTTTAATGTCCAATATGGCGCTGAGCTAATCTAAGCTAATTGTCTTGTTTACGTGACATCAATCTGATACGCCCTCTCTAAATATCGCGGATCATAAATAACTAATACGACCTTCGCTTCATGGGAAATGAACCTATGTAGGTTGTGTTTTAGATGCAGCTCTGCAGAATTGAGTTGCAGCTCAGCCAACCATGCTTGTTTTTCCTTGTGTGTGCGTAAAGAAAGAAACTGCTGAAAAAAAAAAGGGCCAGACTTTTTTTTTTATCATGGACAAATTTCAATTTACTTTGTAAGCTACGGAGGGATTTAGAAGTGGTAGTAAAGCCAAATATAAGGCTTAATCCTCAGAAACTGTATACCTAGTCTAGTGCACAGTCACTTGGAACTGAGCTTAGATCTTACAGTAGCATGGTCTGTTGCCTCCCTATTTTATAATATAGCCAGGAGTGATGTAGTGCTAGGTTCCGTGACAAATTGGCACACGGTTCCTCAAGACATCCTCAAGGCATTGTCAAAATTATTGATGTGAACCCGTTGATCATTGAATTGAAGTAGATTATGTAAGCATTAGTTGGCAGGTTGCAAAGGGTTTTCTTTTTTTATGTTGCCCAGACTATGTGGGACCAAGATTATTCTCTAATGTGTAATAATTGCTGTAAAATGATTTCAGAATCAGAATATTGTGTTAAGTGTTCACGTAGAATCCTTCTATTTGACAGCTGAATGAGTGTCATATCTATTGGTCAGCACTGATCAGACCCCTTTTGCTGGATACACTCTCTACTAGTGTCACCATCTGTTTCTTAGCCACTAGCCACCACCATGAAAAAGAGATTTTCATGCAGCAATCTGCCTTGCTGCAAACTTTCTGTTGGTCTGCTTGGTTGCCTCCTCTTGCCTTCTCTCTCTGACACTGCTCTTCCTCTGGCACCGCCGTTTTCTCTCGCACTGACTGCCAGTGCTGCTCCTGTTCTGCTATCTACTGATTCAAACACAGACTCTTCTTCTTCTGAGTCATTCGAGGTAGTTTAGGATTCGGCTGTTTCCTTCCGTCGTACGAGAACGACCTACGTGTTGAGGGATCAAATCCCGGGATCCACTCCCGGGATCCACCCATCTGAGATGCTTGGCTTACTGAAACACTGCTCTGTACTTGTTCTACACAGCTGGAGTAAGGCAGCATGCACACCTCTCACACACGGGTGCCATCTGCTTCGTTATTATCTTCAGCTTTGTGGTTACAAGCCACCGGTTGCATGTGAGAGGTGTACCTCATCTAAAGAGGCTGATGCTTTGAACTTGTCTGGGTTATATGACCACTGAGCTTGTAATACACTTGCAGTTGATGGAGCTGGAACTGACCCATTCCTGCCATCCCTAAGGCTACCTTCTGGTGGAATGGTGTCACCTTGTTTCCATCATCCCGTAGGAGTTTAAAACATCTGTGTTTTTCCATTTTTAATGGCATCAGTTTCTGAAGCTTACAGTTATGATATCAATACGGTTTAATGCCAAGGACTGTGAAACATTACAGAAACATTATCATGCAGGAATGGAATTAATCCAGATGAAAATAAACAAACTGCCTGCCAGAGGAGACTGAGAGACTCAATACACCACTTGTTTGTACTATTATGTGCAAAAGCATATCTCTTTTACGGTTTCTGCTGATAAAGGCTGCGCCCCAGCTCATTACTGAGCTGCCAGCTTTGCTTCCGCAAGAGAGTACAGGGAGCACCTCTACCGTACAACACAAGGATACCAAGGATACGAACAACCTACATTTCATGCCGTTCCCTTTACCTCCTCACCCCGGACAACCACTGCAGGGCTCAACTTGTCTTGTGTGGTCAATTTGTTTTCTCTCACATTAAACCATCAGCAAACACAATATCAAGAACTAGTGCCTTGTGTGTCCATGTGTCTCTCCTTACATTTAGCTTGTATCAGCCACAAATATTGACAGATTTACCATAAACCAAAAATTTAACCCAGACACGGACCTGGCATGGATCCTTATGACTTCCCAGAGACTGGTTGATTTTGGTGGCCTCATTTGATCTCAGTGGTCCACTCAGAGTTCAGGGCTGAATTAAAAGGTACAATGTTCTGGGTTTAACAGTCCACCAAAACAAGAATACTAACTCCCTTTAATATAGTACCTGGTCTGTCTAATCTATCTCTGGTGTCCTGTGATGGGTAAAGGTCATGACCACGAAGAACTGTCAACATCCCATGAAAATGTTTTTTCTAAATCATGATGTGGTATTATCAGAGGTTGCTTCCTAGCTTTTTGTCTAAAACCTCTGTTTATAGAACATGACCTGATGTCAATATTGCATTTCATCATCCTGGGCTGACCTGAGGTACAAGTAGTCCTCGAGACAAAAGTATATGAACTTGGTTTGTAAAGAACTGATAGATGGGGGATGTGGTACCCTAGTGGCTAAGGTGTTGGACTACTATTTGGAAGGCTGTTTATCTCAAATCCCAGGTCCACTAAGCTGCCACTCCTGGGCCCTTAGACAAGGATATCTGCCAAATGCAGTAAATGTAGATAGGTGGGAAAAGAACAACCAGTGACATTTATTTACCGTGCGACCAGACATCCTACAGAGAGCATCAACAACACAAGATCAGCACTAAGTAGGGGCAATAATCAGAACCCTTGATCTCAAGTGTGCACAACTGGATGCATCAATTCTTCTTGTTTGCTCAGAGGAGAATAGAAGCGAACAGAAGAACATCAGAGGAGAAGACAGAGTACTGCAATGGACCATTTAAAGTTCCAGGCATTTGGAGTGCCAAATTGGGGCATCATCAGAAAAAGCAATGAAACCATCAATGTTAGATTGTAAGCTACTATACCTGTTAGCATTTGGAAGCCCAAGAGAATATTAATTGGCCTTGTGTTCTGGGTTGTAAGGTTTTCTCTATGTAAAATCTGTAGCATATGTTAGGGATCTACGTATCAGTTCATACAGTATACAATATAGAGATTATCCCATGACATTACATACGCAGCAGTTTGAATAACATGTCAGCTAGCTCCATGTATCTTCTAGAACGTACACGATAAACGCTGCCCTGTCTTCTATGTAACTTTTTATGACAGGGACTAATAATGGTATAAAATTCCCCACGCATTCCCGTCACAGTTCCACCTAGGAAGATTATCCTGTAGCTGAGTGCTGAGCCACTGACTGGCCATGCGCTATACTCCTGCCTAAGAACACAAGCAGCACCTCAAGCAGTCACAATGACTCAGTCTGAGAAGATGCATAAAAACCCCTCTGGGGCTCAACTGTCTGCTGTGGTCAGAGTGTTTTGTATTCATGTTAAGCCCTTGGGCCCTGAACGCATCATACTTTTAAGAAAAAAAAGCAGGTTCTGGCAGTACAGATATTCTAGAGGTATTTGAGTTTGGGGTGAAAAAAAAAAGCACCGGTAACGTTCACTGCATGTTAAATGATGTGCGGGTTGCAAAAGAAAAATATTTTGTGTCATTTACTAAAACTATATCTAGGGTTAGGGTTAGGGTCTGATGCCAAGCCAGTACAATTAATAATATCGGTAGCCCAAACAGCTCCATGATCAAACTTTCTCTATATAAAACAACAAAAACACCTTTATTAGAATCCTTTTATTTAAACGGCCCCGTTGCCTATTTCAGTAATGATTTAGTACACTTTAGTACACTCCCCTTTGGTTGATGGCAAAGTAGGAATTCAATGTTTTTCAATGAGGCAGTGATGAAAAGTTCTGCTTCTGTCAGCACTGAAAGCTGCACATTGCAAACGAGGCTTTCTGTCAAAAAATTCTCAGCTTTCCATCAGGCTATAGTGGTACAGAAGATTGACATATATATATATATATATATATATATATTTTTTAGAACTGCAATTTCAATCACTAACATTTAGTTGTATTATTTGTCGAGCGCCATAATGCACTTTCTCCACTTCGTCAGACGTTTCAGAGGCGTCAGAAAAGTTTGCCGGTGGAATTTTTTTCCCCGACATTAAGGTTTTTAACAATTTTTCCTAATTACACTAATTCTGACATGATTTTAATGTCGTATTACTGCGTTAACACTGTAAACATCAGACTCTCCACATTACCATACTTCCTGGCAACATGTAAATTCCTAGCCCTGATTTTTTTATCCACAAACCCCTACCTCAAAGGTGCTTGGCTGATGCACAAGGTTTTGATTTGGTAATAAATCACCCCAACCTTGGCTCACTGGAGATTTATTTGAAGGAAGAATGAATATGAGCAGATTTACTAGACTCAGCTTGCATTTTGTAGTATAAGTATAAGGAGCATTAACTGTTAATAATAAGGCTAATAATCCACTTGTAGTTTTGACTTCTACTGTTTACAACCATATAATAAATAAATAGATAGAGATTCATAAAATAAATTGAATTGAGGGATTAAAAAATAATAAAATATACAAATATATACTATTTTTAATAGTATATTCAATTTTTTAAGAGTTTTTTTTTTTGCATATTTGACAGATTTCTATTTTATTTCTCTCAGGAAAATAAAAGCAGGATGAATTATATAATAGGAAATATTATAATATATAATATAATAATAATTTATAATATTATGCAGTATGAATAAATAAGTAGATATACATTTGTTTATTATAAATTATTTCTTTATTTCATTTCTGAATAATTTATTAGTAACTGGAAATGATAGAAATATATAATAGGATTTATAGGAATTGTCTTAGAAATGGGATTGCTAAAAAAAATGTAAAAAAAATAAAAAAAATAAATAGATTAATAAATAAATAAATAAAATGAACAAATAAAAACGCCTTGTTATTTTAGAGCTTGCGATTTGCCTGAAACAGGTTCAGCCTAAACGCTTGGCTCAAGGACACAGCACACATACAGACCTTCATGGTCCTTTTCTCAAAAATCATAAACATTTTTTATCTCTCTCCAGCAGGCTGCTTTTCTTTCACACACACTTCCTCTCCCCTGATCGACCCAGCATTCATTGCTTCTTTTCTTTTTTCAGTGTTTCAATGTGTACCGCATGTCACTCATGGACGTTATATCCGACATAATCGAAGAGCCAGAAGGGTTAAAACTAACAAAAGCAGCTGTAATATTCATTTTAGGTATAGATATAAAAGCTGGCATTAGTCTAAATTGCCTCTGATTGCGAGACGTTTCAGGGCGAGTTAATATTGATTGCGAGTCTGATTGAATCTCCCTGTTGGAAATCCAGACGCCTACTACGCGCTGTTCGAACATCGGCAGGCAGGTGTCTGAATTTTGGGGTTTAATTAACAAATCTGAAACACAGCCCCGATTTGTATGCAGAAACTGCAGGTATTCCTTGGATGATGCAAAGGCAAACATTCCTCGCCCTTTTGCATATAAAAAGGAGCCCAAGTCCATGAAGGAAGTCTTACGGAAAGATCGTATTTGCATTTGTAAAACGACTTGAAAACTGTTCCTGGAATTCTGCTGGTTATCTTCCGGGGCCTTGCAGATTTGTTGTTGGACACATGATGAACAGCTCTTACTATTTTATCGGATGAAATGACTTCAGAATTCATGGTTATTTCAGGCCGGATGACACGTCTTAGAAATATGAAGGTTTCTCCTGCTTCTTGCCTGAGGTGTGCAGATTGGAAGAGAAAGATCTAAAGGGATCAGAAGTCTTTAATCTTTTGGCCCTTGGCATAGTGTTCTGAGTAGGGCTAGTTTTTTATTGATAGATTCCAGAACAGTGACCGTATTTAAGGTGGTGTAGAGGTCGTCGGTGTATATTTCCTTTTAGCCTGCTTCTCTTTGTGCCATCGTTCACTTTCCGTTCTGTTTGTTTTCAGCTCTGAGAAACACATTGTGTACGCATTGTCCCAAAGAAATCTGTCAGTTATACCATTATTATATTTCACTGTCATAGCAGGAGATGTTGCTAGCGTGCCGAACAAGCGGCCGGTTCTCTCACGTCTCGTACATGCCAACTGGCATAATTGCAAGCACAGGATTCTTATTTTAAACTCACCAGTGAACACATATACATGATTATCTCCTATGATAGCTGTACTCATGGACGCCCATGAATCAAAGTTGGCTTGTCATGATGTCATGATGTGACGTGTCACGCCTCAGCCCAAATCTGCGGAAAAGCTGCTGTCATTTAGATAAATTCTTCCAAAAAGCTCCTCTGAATATCACAGAGTTTGTGTGAGTTTCCATTAATTGCTGCTCATGCAAAATGATGAAATCCTGAAATCTCCATTATTTGGTGGTAATGGTACTTCTAAAGGCCTTTGAAATTGTGATGTAGACCAGATTCGAACTAAAACTATTGTATTTATTACTATAGAATTTGGCAGATGCTCTTATCCTTGTGTTTGTCCAAGTTAAATCAAGCTGAGTAACAGTCTGTACCTCTGATGTTAAGACGTCCACATTCCTGTACAGAGTGTCTTGAAATCCTGCATTACATTTTAAGGGATGGTGGTTTAAACCAAGCCGTGCTTCTGGCTTGAATGGAAAATTATCAGAAGGAAGTTTCTTCTAACTAAACTTTCTCTCATGTTGGTAATTTGCCAATTCCTGCTCTCAAGAACTCAAGAACTACCAGCCAGGGAAGTTGAAGCCAGTTCATCTTTTCAATCTGCTTCTCGTGCTAATTTCTGCATACATGGATGACAGTCAAGAGAAAATTAAAACACCATTAGGTCATCCTTCACATCCCGAGACCATGGGCAAGCTTTTCCTGGACTCAGAGCCCTGAATGGATGTCCATCATCTGGATTCATACATTTTTTTTTTTACTTCTGCCAATCAAGAGCCCAGTCAGAAGTAAGGTGTTGAAGTGGGTGTTCTCTGGACCTTTTCCCCCCTTTGTAGAATGGCATCAACATTTTAAATCTGACTCTGGAGGCTACAAGATGCCAGTGGAGGGAATTGAGCAATGGGGTGAGATTGGGAGGAGATTGAAAACAGCTGCAGTCTGCTTCATTTGCAGGGTTCCATCGGTGCACGAGGGAAGATCTGCCCGTTGCTCCTCTAGTCCAATCTGGAAATGACAAGACACTATACGAGTGGTCACCATGTAGAGATTCCTCATCAAATCGTTCTACACCCAATCGCAAATGCTGTTGGCGGTTGGAGTTCTCCAGGGACATGACGAGATCTTGAAACTAAGTGTCCTTCATTTCTCATCCAGCCTGATCAAGCTCTGTAATCATGACCCTAGTGCGAATCCCTCGAGTCAAAACTGACCCAAACAGACGGAAGATTGGTGCAATCCTTCAGCCTCCACTCCACCACAGATTTCCATCTCATTTATATCTATCGTGCTCAATGGCAAATCTTTTTTCATGGGTGAAATGTTTTATACATTCATAGCAGTATTACATCCGGTGATAAATTGCCACCAGTAGTGTTTAAATCGTCTCTAGTGTCCACTCTATGGTTATACCAATCTCAACAGTATACTGTTGTTTGCTCAACTGTGAATTATTGTGCAGATTTGAAATACACTTGAGAATAAAAACCGGCTTTGAAATGGTTTTTTTTTTTTTTTTTTTTTTTTTTAAGCTCCCAGCAGCCTAGTGCATTTTTCACCACCCGACGTATTTGATTCAAAATCGAGACTTATCTGCTGTAGACTGACTCAATATTCTAACAGAGAAACATAAAATTGAGCAATGATTATTTAGTTTCAGACAAATAAAATTGACCTTCCTTAAATATTCATCACACACTCACTTTACCAACCTCATAACAGCTTACAAATTTCAATATGTTCATGTTTCATAAAATTTTACTGAGAGTCAGCTTCAGATTTAGGAATCGGTATGAAAAGGACCTCTTTTTTGGTCTTGCCTCTCTTTCCTAGGGAGCATTTAATAATTTCATGGCATTTTAAATATAAAGCTATTGTAATTAGTACCATAATAATAATGAGTAGTATAAGTAATTAGGTTTTATTCTGATTATTCTTGAACACCATAGAATATGAGCAGTAGGTGTAGCATCACTGCTGGTGGTAGTATTCCGTATCAGTGGTGGTAATAGCAGTAGTCATACTTGTAGTAGTAGTAGTAGTAGTAGTACTAGTAGTGGTTTTGTTGCTGGTACTAGTAGTATCAGAGGTGGTTGTAGTGATAGTAGTAGTAATACCGGTAGTGGTGATGGTGGTAATAGCAGTAGCAGTATCATTGGTGGTGCTGGTAGTAGTACTAG
>JAOTRN010000026.1:12801924-12817071 GCA_028566695.1 Bagroides melapterus | reverse complement strand
CACACACACACACACACACACACACATCACATCAGCATACATCATCACACATCAGCCTATAACACGTCAACCAAACCCCCAACCCTGAAGGTGCTAGGGCAAATTCACCTCAAATAATCAACTTCGGAGTCGGCGTCCTTTGACGCGTCAGTGTGTATTCTCACCTGGATACTGAAGACTTGCTCCTAAAATAAAAAACAGCGTCCTGTGCTCACCTCAGACTCCTCGTAACACTCATTGTACATGCATGCTGTAGCGTTACTGTATAATCTCACTATCCAGTGAGCACAGGTTCCTTTTTGAGTGTTTTTTAATCACCACCGTGACGTGTTCCTTAGGGATCTCTGGATTTGTTATGATTAAAAGTGCAGCTAAAAAAAAAAGTTCTGCAGCTTCATTTAAGTGGCCTCATTTTCAGTGAAGGTTAATTTAATTTGTTAACTCTGACCTGCTGGATAAACTGAGTAGTTCGTGTTTGTCAGCCAGGGTGCTCTTGTCCTCGATCTCCCACATCATCACGTTCATCAGGTGAGAGTTCTTGATGGAGATCGGCACTTCTTCAAACATGTGTTCGTAGCCGACGTTCGCTTTCTTCAACCTGAAAGTGAACCCGCACGTGTTAAGAACATCTCCCGCATTAACCGAGCAGAGCGTGAACCAAAACCCTGTGTTTGTCTTGGTTATGTAATGAAATCTCATTTGCATTCTGAGCTTATGTCTACAAATCAGCAAACTCACACTGGCAGATACTAAAGCTTGCATTAGGCACAGGACACTCGGATCAAGGTCAGAAAAAAAAAGTCTAAAAGGGTCCAGTGGAGTGGCTTTAATATTAATGGAAGAGTACTTTGTACCAGCAGCCCATTCTGTCAGCTCTGCGAGGGGAAAAAAAAAGGCTGCTGCTTGAAACGGAAAAAGTTTCTGTCCTTCTTGCTGCTGATTTCGGATTTCTAGCTGTCACTCCTTCGCTGTTATTTCATCCTAATACTCTTGCGCAATTTAAAAAGCAATCACCGTCTGCCAGCAAGGCCATGGAAAGGCGTGAACCGTGTGGCCGAGATTGATGACTAATCCAGCACAAGCGGCTTGAACGCCATTATTTTTTTAAAAAAAAAGTTCCTTTCTGATGACCGACACCGCAGGGGATAAAATGTGCACCTTTTCACTTTGCTTACAAAGTAAGCCAAATCTCAAAATAGGCTGGGAATAATCCTAAACTTTGATAATTTGCCTGCTCAAAAAGGCAAGACGCCGAGGGTAAATAGGGCTGTGATATAACACAATAAATATCGCCATGAACATCTGCATGTTGACTGCTGATGCTCTCACAAGGAATTTTTTTTTTAAACTTCACACCGACGTATGCAAATCAGGCTTCTTATTAAATGTATGCATAAATTTGCATACATAATACAAACAAATCAAAATCTAGGCTTTGCTGTTCCTAGAGTAAAAGAGATCTATTACAAAACCCCACCATGCACTGATGTTTAAAAATATTTAATGGTATTTTCAGTATAAATGCTAGAATAAATCCAGCATACGTGTTAATCTTTCCATTCTCTCTATCACTATATTTCTTTACAAAAAAATAAAAAATATGACAATGACATGTACAGTGACGCATGAACAGATACGGACATCGGTGTAGTAATACGCATATCATAAGGAAACCTATATTAATATGTATATCATAATGACAAATGCAGTAATATGTATATCATAATGAGACATATATTGATACGTGTATAATAATGACGCATGCACTGATATGTATGTCATGATGACGAATGCAGTAATACGTATATCATAATGACACATAGATACACGTCAGAATGACTCATACAGATACGCATGTCATAATAACAACGCAGTAATACTTGCATCACAATGACAAATATCGATACGTATATCATAATGATGCATGCATGGGTGCACATGTCATAATGACAAATGCAGTAATACGTAGCTACGTATATCATAATGACAAATGCAGTAATACATATAACATAATGACATATATTGATACGTATATCATAATGACACATATATTGATACGTATATCATAATGACACATATATTGATACGTATATATCATAATGACACATATATTGATACGTATATATCATAATGACACATACAGATACACATCATAATGACAAATTCAGTAATACGTGTATCATAATGACAAATATTAATACGTAGATCATAATGACGCATGCATAGATACGCATGTCATAATGTCAAATGCAGTAATACGTAGTATAAGTATGTTATAATGCAGTAATGTATCATAATGACAAATTGATATGTATATCATAATGACGCAGGCATTGCTATGCATGTCAGAATGACAAGTGCAGCAAAGTGTAGTATAATTCTATTATATCTTATAAAAGTCTTAAATGAAATATGAGAAAAAATTAAATGTAAGACATTTCAGTCTGTGTGTGTGTGTGTGTGTGTGTACATGATACCCACCCTTCTGGAGAAAAGTCTTTCTCTTTACAGATCTCCATCAGTTTAGGGGTTAACCTGTAGGCTTTGAGGGACAGCGAGCCTTGCGCGGTCTTGATGGGATCTACAAAAAAAAAGAAGACACTACAAAGTAAAGCCCCGTGCTTTCCTTTCTACAACAGTAGCCATTAAACCGCTCTCTAACTCTTAACCCAGGGCTCTTAACACGTCTGCGAACCAGGCGAGCAAACTGTTGTAAACAACGATGTGGCTGCCTGCGAGTCAGAGAAGTAAATCAGAACAGTCTTTCAAAACCCGGTTCAGAATGCTCTCTGCTATCAGACATTTACTCTGACTCTCACTGTAATCACAGGGTTCTCTTCCTGAAATCAATAAAAATGGCTTGCAATAAAAAAAAAACATATCACACACTGCCTTGTTCCTGATCCCTGGTTATGAACTTTCCTGGAAACCAGAACACCTGAATAGCTGCACGCTGACTATGAAGGAAAAAACGCTGTAGTGTGCTGTTCTGGGAAAATAACAAGCAACAGGATGGTATGATGAATCAGAGAAACAGTTTCCACCTCGAAATCAATTACTTTCCTAGAAATCCTGAAGTGTTTGATTTGTCTCTTACCACAGACACTTTTTAAATATTACAATTCGTTTATCCGTTTAGAGAAAACAGACATGAACCAAAAGTAGTTCAACATATATAACGGCGACAATCAGCCATTCACTCAGAAGAGTTTTATCTTTTTTAATTTCATAAAAGAAAAAAAAAAACACATTTGTAGTGAGTGGAAATCTCGCTCATTCACAAAGCGCTAAAAAAAATTGAGACTCCTTTTATAAACGTTAAATGAAAGTCTCTTTTTTTTTTTGGAATACGTGAAGACAAAGTTTAAATCAAACACTATTTCTGACCCTTTATTATTACTCCTTGGTTTATGTGGCTCGTTCCCTATGAATTAGAAACGATAACGTATTAAAACAAACACGACCGTGATTTGAAACACAGCCGGCAAAACCATCCCAGCTGCTTCGGACCAATCGGATTAGAGAATTCAACAGATGTGGGTGGGTCGAAAAGGGAAAACTGAAGCAAACATCTTTCTCAAACACACACACTCACAGTCTCACACACACACACACACACACACACTGAGCTTAATTCATGATTGACAATCCAATCTTGAGTATGTGAAGTAAAGGTCAATCAGCAAAGGCTTTCCTCCAGAGTGAGAAGAGACACAAGGGTTATAGCGATTGCCACGGGGTGGCACAAAGAGCAGCTCACCAACAGCTTCAATAATTGAGTTGTGCTGAATTAATTTCGTTGTCAGGCTTGTCAAAAGACTCGACACGTTTTCAAAGTCCTCATCAGCTTTGCCACTCATCCAAGATTGGCTTTCTCCTCGGAGTCTGTTTTTAAAAACCCCTTTGCGACAAAATAAACCCGTCAAACCCGGCGCGTGTGAAACGACCCCAACGGCATGCTAAAAAAACGCTCCTTGGCTTCTTTCACACTGGAAGCTGAAAGCCTTGTTTATTCGGTTCTTTAATATAACAGGCTGCATTATTGATGCATTTTAAATGTGTTGTGATTAACTGCATCACTCACACGGCGCCTTCCTCTCTGTAAAAGACTGCGAGATTAACAAAATGGGACCAAAAGTCCCTGAAGGCCTGAACACACCGCTCCTACATAATGAACTCTAGGTTCAAGAAAGTGTGAAAGCTAAAGCAATTTGGAATAAGATGAAATATTAATAAATGAGTACGAAAATGTTAAAAAGAACCATGTGATCAAAAATGGTGTTTGTGTGGCATCTGCGGAAAACCCATCAGATCACTGTGGCTCAATCGGGTCAAAAAAAAAAAAAAGAAGAACAAATAAAGAAGAAAACATTCATTTGAGTCATTAATTAAATAAGATGGTGCACTGTTTAGTATTTTCTGTTAAAGCACCATGACTTTCTAAGGAGGTAGACCTATAATTCAAAACTGACCTCTGAGCTAGACGGACTGTGAGAATTTAGGGCACTTAAAATGGGTCCGGCGCACAGCGAAAGGTCAAGAACATCATCTGTGGTGTGTGTTCACCAAACCTCAGCCTGTGAAAATGTGTAAGCCTTTTTATAAACTGTTTAAGGCACCAGCTCATAAGTTGTTAATGCGAGAACTGAAAGTGTGAGGTGTTTCTGTTTGCAGCCCAACCTATAAATCGCACTCCCTGGAAAGAAGATGTTAGCTTGGCAGAGGAACTCTATGATCGGAGAGACTTACCGTAAATAAGCACCACGGACTCCTCGATAGCATGCTGGTAGCTGAACTGCGAGTCCAGAAGAGCTCGACTCACAAAGGAGCTGTAGTACGTAGACTGGTACCAGCCGACGTGGAGGTGGTCGATGTTGACGTGACGGAGACTCCTCATCATCTCCATCTGGTATTGAACTGAGACAGAAAGACAAGACAAAAAGGAAAAGAATTGAGAAAAATCAATTCATAAGAAGAAAATAATACTTGAATTTTACTGCATAAAGTCTAGCGTTTGCTGGAGGACGAGACGAGCGTCGTGTACCGTATCACGTAATAGCCAATCGTTCGCAATCAAGCGTGGTTGAGGCTTTGAGTCTGTAAACGATAAATCTGACCATTTAAAGCTCAAATATCAGCACTCAAACTACGGAATTGTGGATCGATACCTGTAAAAGACATGAGAAGTATCATTAGTAAAACCTCTATGAGGTGATTACAATTCCCATCGTATTCTGACTGAAGATGGACGAACAGTGAGAAGGTGAAAGTGTGACAAGATGTGAGGAGAAAGACAATGAGGGAGGAAGTGAGGCCGTACAAGCACAAGGACAAGGACGAAAACAGGAGACCGCGCCGAGCTGTTACGAGGACGAGGTCCAAAAAAAGAGACGAGAAATAAGACTGTAAACAAATACAGCTCCAAATAAATATCCACCCATCCATGTTCCAATAACACACCTCCTAAAAGAGCCTCTGATTTGGAACAGCACCCGCTGAACGGAGAGGATGGAGAATCTCGCCGTTACAGAGGCATCTTTCAGCAGTAATCAGAGTCCTGCTTAATTGGCTGTGTCTGGAGTTTATGTGCAGCCATAATGAAGGGGAATAAGAAAAGGAGCCTGAGGCGAGAGCAATGAGGACCTGCAGGATGTTTATCACACTCCACAAGCGTATAGATGGTGCCTGGTGCATCCTGGTTTTATTAGCTCAAAATGAAAGGGGACAGAAAATGTTCCGATATTAGAAAACAGATGAGAGAGGGGAAGAATGATGTCAGTAGCACAGAAAAGGGCAACTAGGACAAATCAAAGCCCGGGTCAAGATTTTATCCAATACTATGTTCATACTAGTAAGAGACAAGTCACTTATTTCACTCGTGGGTGTGGAGTGCTCCTGCTGATGGGTGTGGCCTGTTTAGTATATATTTTTTAATGTTCTATTGAGAATGTGTAGTAGAAAAATGTCCAGTTGTCTTATGTAACATACAGAGCAAGGTAACTGTACTACCTGCATTCACTCACCTGAGACACTGATGAAATCTTTCCAAGCTTTCTTTACATTCGGTGTCTCTATACACATTAAATGATTAAATATTAAAAAACCTCAGTGCCAGAAAAAGAGGAAGGAAAGAGGAAAATAAATTCTAGAGAGAATATTCTTTTTTTTTTTTTTCAACATTACAGAAAACAGAAGCAGGCTCATCTGTTCCTAAGGGATGGCTAAGAACGAAAATTGAGAGCGTGTCAGTTGAAAGCCATCAGCATTATATCTCACGTGAGGGGATGAAAGCATAAAGATTAAAACGCTATGTAAAAATGCACAGCTGCCATGGTCACCGCGGAACTCGTATTGCTATCGTATACAACCAGACCAGATCAGGACTGAAGACGTCAGGATTAATACACCGAGCTCTGAATCCTTAGGAGTACTTCACATCTGAACGTTCTTACGGTTTCTCATATCGTGTGTGAAAACAGCTGGATATCTTCTTTTGCCAAGATGCTGCTGTTTGGAATAATCATGCAAATAATGTGACAGGAGAAAGGTTTCATTTTCCAATCTTTTCATCTTGCCAGATGTAGAGAACCATTAATATGGTGCACCGAATGAACTTCATCACTTTGGTTTTGCTTTGGTGATTTCCAGCATGCTCACACATCCTCAGAGCCCGACAGCTAAAATCACCCTCACCCAAGACTTGGCAGTGCAGGGACATGAATGAAGAAGAGAGAGGCAATTTATCATGAAAGTCTTGGCTGCCTTATCATGAGTGGAATGTGTGGAAGTGAAGACTTAAGTCATGCAGTAGAAGCTGAACAAGTGATGCCAATTGCCCAGCATTGACAGGCACAGGGAAAAAAAAGACTACCATCTGCTTTCCTAAGTAAGCTATACTGCAAAAATGTTTCAACAAAAACACTGTCATATTCTTTATGCCTGTGTTCAATCAGAAAACTGAAAGTTCTCACACTGAACGTGAGAGCCCATAGTCTTTAGTTCTTTAGCAATGAAGGTGAAAGGGTCACTGGGATTTAAAGCATATAGCCCTGTTGCTAAACCTCCTTCATAATTTAAAGCAGCCAGATTCGAGTTAACGAGCAATCACACCTTGAGATCATGCCCACCTAAAGGGATTATATTTAATGAGCTTTTAGGGGAACAATCCTCCAGAAAAGACCAAAAAATAAAAACTACACGGAGGCAAGAAGTGAACTCTAATTTGATTGACATCTACTAGCTTCCATTAATCATCTGCAAGGTTACAATTTCAGGATGAATTATTTAGGGCTTTCCATGTACCCTGGGCTTATTCTGGATTTGTTTGGGGAGGGCATCGTTATCTGTCTTGTCCCAAGTACTGCTTTCAGTTTTGCTGAACTATTCACAATAGACTACATTATTTTATTGTTTGTTTTTACTTTAGTGTTCTTCATGCCTAATACATCCATCCCTGATACCTTTGAGTGGTTCTTCCCTATATCTTTGCTACAACATTAGAAGAATCAGTGATTCCAGTGGTTTCCCTTCACTGGAACTAAAAGGTTCAAACCGGGTTCCAGCAAGACAATGCACGTCAAAGTTGGAGTGGACTTGAGTGTCCAGCAATGAACACTGACTCTGGCTCAACCCCACTGAACACCTTTTGGATGTCCTGGAACTTGAGATTCCTCACCCAAAATCAGTGCCTGATCTTACTAAAGCTCTTGTGGCTGAATGAACACAAATTGCCACAGTCACGATCCAACATCTAGTAGAAAGCCTCCTCAGAAGAGTGGAGCTTATCACAACAAATGGGGAAGAAACAAGCACATATTGCTTTGATGTTGAGGTAAAAAAATAGCTTTAGATAGGTATGAAGACCACAAACACTTTCCCTGCTAGGGTAAGCTACTTAAAATAACAAGTTCTTCCAATCACAATGTTTGGGGCCTAGTCCAAATAATAGACTTGAAAATGGTGTACTTCAAGTGCAGGAAAAATCAACCAAAATTGGTGGTCTGCAGTTGAAACCCATCAGAGATCAACCAGCAATCTGCTTTCTGGACTGGTATACAAGTAGAATGATTGGTTGAACTTGCTATGTTACCATCATATTATGGACAATTTTGTATGTGAATCAGACCAAGTATGAAAGCAATCTGCTCTAAGAAACAGGACCACTCAAAAAAACACATCGGATTCACCAAACTTTGGGTACAACTGGCCACATATCCAAAGAATATGTGTAAATAAGAGAATTGCCCTTAGAACCAACTCAAAGGACACTAAAATCAGAGACTGTACACTAACTGTGGAGTCAGATGGAGTCGTTGATAACACTATTTGATTTTGGTCCAAAGCGTTTCGCACCCAAATGACTCCATTGCAAAGTCAAATCAAACTGAATAAACACATTGTAAACCTGCAGTAGAGAAATTTATTCCCTTGATCTTCATTCAAAGCAGGAGTCTCATTTGATCATTTTTCCTGAGCCAGAACACACATCTGAGACCGAACCTCCTGTAATCCGTTACTCCAGACACATCCGAAGAATTTTCCATTGAGGCTTTTGTGTACACGCAAGTGGTCTAGGGACGGCCTGACCCACCCCGAATTACTGCGACCGTGTAGGACTACCTTGGGAAATACATTCATTTCATGATACATTGGGTTCTGAGTAGGAGGCAAAAAAGAATGATCATTCAGTTTGGACAAGTGCTGCCTTTTGATTTGTTGCTAAACGCAATGAAGAATTCTTTACTCAGAGTAGCATTGAAGCGGTGATTCATTTGTCCTGGGTAATAAGTATTATGTCAAGAGGGACAATAATTGAGCATCTTTTTTTAAATCCGCTACAATCATGTAAGGTCACGTGACCTCCTATTTTATGGGGCGATCAGGTTCATTGCATACAGAAATAGTCACCGGTTCCAGCATTTGCAAGTTGTTACATCAGGAATGGACAAAGTTCCTATGCTCTGTAATTCACTTCACAAATACTACAAGCGAGAAGCTATAAGCTAGCAAGAAAATGTTTGGCCAGAATGTTCAATGGGCTTTAAACACATGACTTGTCCATCAAAGAATGATAGATTTAAAAAAAATTATAGGCTGGAAGAAAAAGAATTGTCCAAGTTATTAATTTGTCCACTTTTGATCCTAGCAAAGACGGGAAGACTTTTGTTAATTCATGTTTCAAATTCAACCCATTACATCCTGCCTTACAATTTAACACACACACACACACACTCACACCATGTTAGTCTTTTCCATTAAATGCAATCAAGATTTTTTTAATGAACTGCTAAAAAAAAAGCATAACAGAAGAAAACAACTACCTACAGAAAATCAATGATAAAATACAAACCACCTCAACAAACCACCTCAACATGGCGACGCAATAAACACATGAGCCGTACCACTAAATCACAGGCCTTGTGATTGTGCATGGCTAGGATGATTCCTGCTTAAGCTATAAATATCAGACAATCCCATCAGAGCCAGTGCGTGTGATTTTGTCTGAGCAGAACCATATTCATTTAGGTGGATCCGAACATCAATTCAGGTCTTATTATCAGGAGAGCAATCCGAGCGGAAAGGCCACCAACATGTGACCTTGGGCATGAGAAGCGGAATAAAAGGGACGATAAATTATGCATGGACCCCTCTGAGCTCGCAAACAACAATTCTCTAATTTAATACAGGAGAAGACCAGGCTTGCGATGTCATCACACCACGGAATAAAATAACGGTTTTTAGTAAATGACAGGGGATCAGAGTTAAATGACAGGTTGTATCAGAGCGAGACTGCATGCAATAATGGCGTTCGGTGAACACAGCATGCCATGCCCTAGAAGAACCTCCGGGCTGTTGTGGTATGTTGGAGTGGATGGTCAAAGGATTACATTTGCTGCTCTTTCGTCAGGATGGGGAAGAGAACCCAGGAGGCAGTTAATCACTCGTTCCTCACCTTGTGGACTTCAGAATGAGTTTACATCCACCGCAAAGGTGAAATTTTGCTTTGCATTATGCAAAATTGCAAATATTTCAAAAGTCTTTAAAGAGGCTTGTACATATTCCATGAGACTTATTTGCAGCTGTGATAAAACAGTGCAAGGGCAAAAAATTACAAGTGGCAAGCCTAGGATTTGAGCTTCATTTGCATTTAAAGGAAATGGGTTATAAATCATACATCTATAAATTTCCATGGCTACACAGCTACAAAGTGGTTCATATTGCTTAAAAACCATGAGCAACTTCTGACTCTGACAAAGAATGGCACTTGGAGGTTTTTTTTTGTCCAGGCACATTTCCAGGCAACCAAATTATAAGATTGGGCATGCACACTAGGTTAGCTAATGAGAATTCTAAATAAAATAGCTTTGTTGCTTCAGGAGTCTGAAGTCGATATTAACTATTCAACTTGAAAAAAAATCTAAACCCGAGCTATGCCAAGTCCATTTTCTCAAGCGACAGGGTACATCATCGGCAATAAGTCCTGTACTAGTGAAGAGCAATTAATCAAAGATAAACCATTATCGCAATTTGGAGCAAAATCAGCATTAATGCACACACATAGCCACAATCCTGCTAGCAGACCTCCAGCTTACCTCTGTTAATTCAAAATAATCACCATCTTGCAATAAGATGAAGGAAGGGAGTATTTAATTGTTAATTGCATGACCCTGACTTTTTGCCTGGAATAACGTGACTCATCCTCATTGAGGATTCAGCAATAGTAATGTAGATATCAGTATGAATGCATCAGGCTGGAAGAACACAAGGGAAATGGTAACGGTAAAAAGTGCAGCTGCTTCTGAAAGGAAATATTCCAGGGACTGCAGGAGGACGTGCTTGCCTGTTGTGACTGTGTTTTTGTCTCATCTGATTTGACTCTGCTGTTTCTTTCAATCTTAAATTGCCGCATCATCCCAGCAGTGCATTTAACAACCCCACTGACAAAAAAAAAGGATGGGTGCCAGGCACACACAGGTTTCTCTTAACTAAGATTAATTGCCACTAACCTGCGATGCCTAGTGAAACACTGAACAATGCAGGGACCAGAGCTTACTATGCACCCATAAGCAGGAAATTAATCCACTCCTCGGTTGTCTGGAACTCAGAAGAACCGGTGCTTGAGACAGTTCATCTCCAGTGACGCAAAGATGTGTTAAAAGATGAAGATGGAGGAAAGGGAGTATATTGAGCATGGGTTACAATACCAGCCCTTCAGTCCTTACCCAATTTTCAGGTGATGGGAGAAAATGGGCAGACAAAGGAAAGACGAGTAGATGGGGAGGAGGATTATTCTACCAGCAAATGGTGACCCGGTGCATATCTGTAAATGGTGGACGATTTCATTTTTCACACTCAATCTGTACAGAGCACTTCTGTGAATCTCTAATGACCTGTAGGACTTCAAGTACAGCATACACAAAGTTCAATAGGATTTATAGTGGCACAACATCAGAATAACAAGCATCCACACTCTGCAGCCTGATGTTTACGGTCGACCAAAAAAGGACCTCAATATATTTTTGCCTGGCGTTATAATTAATGCTGTTGGATGATTCTGGGTGCTGCCCAGCACACCGATATCAGCTACATTTCCCTCCAAACCACCTACAGTCAGAGTGCTACTGCCTGTGACTGAGACGAGGTAAATTAAACCAGATATACTAATCAAATTTGCCCTCAGCTTGTGGTCAATAGAAGCTGACTGAAAAATTCAGTCTGTCACACAAAAAAAGATGAGAACCAACTTATTTAAAATAATATGTCTTCAGGAGAATTTATATGGCAGTCACGGTCTGGTTTACAGCAGTTTCTTGTGTCCTCAAAAGTGACTGTACAGCTAAATTTATAGGCTTTAATAAATCTTGCATGTCCTCTCTCAATAAAGAAACAAAAAGACCATTGACTTTGGTAGGCAACTTCAATACAGGAGGGAAAACAGCTGTATCTGTCAGAAACGTTTAAAACCGATCCGCACTCCTTCAAGAATGGCGAGCTGTAAATTTCATGATAAACGGCTCCACAGTGTTGGGAGGTTTCTTCAGGTTTGGCAAGTCCGGTAAGTCCTCCATCATGCAGATAAAGGCAGGTTAGGGTGCTGCAAAAGTGAGATATCTTTAAGGACTCGTTTCCTCGAGCTTGTTTCCGGTTCAAACAACTCCTTGGCAATTTTGTAAAAAATATATTTTCTGCCATTAGACAAGGGTTTGCCATCCATAGTTCACAAATGAAGGCGTTTTAAAAACAGCTTCAGTTGTTTGTACTTGGAAATGAAAGCTCGAAAGTGGCTAGCGTCTCCATAATGGTGGGTCTGCATCACTTTCAAAAGCTTTAGAACTGTGAAAAATAAAATCTCTTCCTATTTTCAAGGCAAACACACAAACACATTTTTTAATAAAATGCAGTCATATCTACACTGAATATATACTACACTACACCCAAGTGGGTTTATTATAAGACTTAGGTGAGGACATTTGTCCTGCTTGTTTAATTAAGGTGTTTACTAAAGGTGTTCCACACTAACGATGATAACATATGGATAATTGTGCTTCCACTGCCCTCACTGTTGAGAGTTGGCACAAAGTATTGAGGAAACTGCAAGATTTTGAAGTTGGAAACCGGCCCACCGATTTCTCGTTGTGCAATTTCAACAAGAAGATTGTGGAGGCGTGTTGGCACCACTCATTCCTGCTAGATTTTATTTAAATGTTAGCCATATTGGTATTTTTGGGTCCTAGAACTTCTTTAAGGTCTCGATGCAAACTTGATTGCCGCAACAAGCCAGAGGCTCATGAACGTCTCTCACAAACTTTCTCCCGTGAAGAAGCGTTGTTTAATTCCACAACGGAAAGCGCTTGTCACTCCATCTGACGGCTATGGTAAGGTTTTCCAGAGATACTCAATTAATTACAGCTCAATTGAGGAGAAAAAGTGTATACGGCAATGAGCCAAAATTTTGCAGAGGACAAACTCTAAGAAGGTATCAAAAACCTTTAATAAACCAAGCTGTTAAGGGAAAAGATTGGCCCAGAACCAGTGCCAAAGTTCCTACTTCCTATTTACCATAATATTTCAAGCTGAAGACGACCATCACAAATATCATATGATCTCCTGAGGTGTGTATGAAGAGATCCGAGCTTTAGAGGTCGGCCAAAGAGGATCTGCTCCCAAAATCCCAGTGACTCTCACCGGAATGTAGACAACATACCACTATAATATTGTCCTATTTGAGCCAGGCAATTAAAAACATTTAAAACATAAAGATCCCTGAAGATGACACAGTGGTGTAGTGGGTAGTGCTGCTAACCCACAGATTTCCTGAGCTGGAGTTAGTGTTTGTGTAGAGTTTCACATGTTCTTCCCATATATGCATGCGTTTCCATTGGGGTCTCTGGTTTTCCTCACATCTCCTAAAAATATTCCATTAAATTAACTTGCTATGCCTCCAGATGGCAAATGGGTGAATGGTACCCTGTGATGGCTTTGCATCTCATCCAACGTGAATTCATTTCTTGCTCCCCATGTTCCCCACATGCCAGACCAGGCTAAATCGGTTACAGGAGATGAATGAACTTCTACCTTTATTTGTATCTTAACACTTCTGTATCGTAGGATTAAAATAAAAGGAATACACATTAGGTATGAAAGAATACTGAAGGACACGACCTGTTTGTCAAGGGAACACACCTGGTCTTCTAGTCCTTGTCTCTGTGTAATACAAAGTACAAATCTGGCCACCACTCTTCTGTCTGGGAGTTCTTAATAAGGAGCATGGAGCCAACTAAAGGAAGCAAATTTCCAGCATCTGTGCCTCCTAACCAAGGATTCCTTCAGCTTATATACCACAGTACTTTTTCCACCCCAACCATGACACAGTCACACCAGGGACCAATAAACTTGCTCAATCAGTTAAGGCTGTAGAAGATTGTGGACATTTTGATTTGAGTTAAGGTTCACCGATCAGGCTAATGTACACACGGATTCTGGTCAGCCAACTGCCCGTTTAACACAGTGCTTCTACAAGGCGCAAATTCTGGAATGGGTGGAGCTCTGCCTGCTGGCTCGTCAGTTTGGTGCTTCATGTTCAAATGGCAGGGCTGAAACCCAGAAGTGCAACAGTGCCACCATCTGCAAGGCCAGGAAAATAAGTGCCATGGAAGGATTAAAAAGAATGAAAACCTGCCGCAGCAGCAGGCACTGAGGCATTTCTCTTAGGCTGGGGAGAATGATCACAGCAATAACGAAGTCCTCTTACTGCCTTTACATCTGCTATCATGCTCACGAGGAGCAAAGGAGGTGGGAGGGAGAGGGACAAAATTATGAGCTTCTGTGAAATCTGTCATTGAGCCAAGATGACTGCCTCAGCAAAAGGCGGCCAGTGAGACTGATTTTAAGTGTGATGGACTGCTAAAAATAGCACTAGGGCAGACTGCAGTTCAAAATCAAGTCTAGGGTTGAGGTATTTAGTCTCCCTTCTTAACCAAAACGTTACCAAGAATCATTTGTATGCAGTAGAAATAGTTATAATTTCTGACAGTATTAATCAAGAGCTGATTTGTTGCTGTCCAGAGAGCCAAAGATCCAAACAGTTATTATTTTAGTGGTATAAACAACAAAAAGGCACATTCTCCTTAAGCCAGGAGATAATGTCATGGCTCTTTAAAAAATTTGTCCCTGGGCACCCATTTTCAGCTCGGCCTTTCAATTCTTGACAACTTCCAGACTACTGCTCATTAGTGATACTGACCACTGTAGATTCAGAAAAGCTCTAACAGGCAGTCTGGATCAACAAGGTTGTTTCATGCCCCCAGAGAAATGGGAACTTGACCTCCCTTAAAGGGCTGGTCTGTCAGAAGGCTGGAAATAAATAGTGGTAGCGAATAGCATGGCCTACTTGTGAGTAAAGCCTGCTAAAAACATTAGAATAATGAAGTAAAATACCAGCTTTTTATTCTTACAGCTTAAATAATTATGGAGAGTGTTGGGTCACTCTGATGTGGTGTGCAAAAATCTGTTGGGAAAAAATTCACACGCTTATCAAGTAAAATGCAATTATTTTTGATATTCAGACAATTAATTAAAGGGCTCAAAAAAGCAATTGTCATTATGATGACAATGTGAAGAAGACATTATGCTGAAGTTGAATGATGG
>JAOTRN010000026.1:12777995-12801824 GCA_028566695.1 Bagroides melapterus | reverse complement strand
GTTAAGATGTTGCACATTTATTAGAAATAGCTATAGCTGAAAACTCTACACTGGATTTTGATATAAACAACACTTCTCTACTCAAACCATACTTTTCCTAGCAATGCCTGAAATCAGGGTTACCTTCGTCAAAGTCGGCATCATCCTCTGTGTGCTGGGGAAATGGGAAGCAGTTGGTGATCTCCAGGCGGTCATCAACTACCAGTCCCAGCAAGACACCCTGTACCACCTCGCTGCCCTGGCCTTCCTCCTGGTAATGCTTTATGATCTTCAGCACTACCTGCAGACACATAACAGAGAAGCTCAGACATTCAGAGGACACTGGAAGGTCCTCATATGTAGACGTTAGCTCAGAACATATGTATGGTTGATACGGTCACATATTTGAGTTTAAGGGAAAGAGAGCTCCTAATATACAAACCAAAGAAAGGGGGGTATAAGGTTAATGGCGGCACATCTATCCACACCTTTGTCATTACCCTCCCTGTGGTGTAGCTGCCCTCTGAAAATTGACACTCTGGTTTCTAGCTCATAATCTTGCAGTTCTCAGACCTTTTAACAAGCGATCAAATTTAAAGGGTGCAGTTCACTTTCCCTTGACAGAGAAGTGTTGTTTTAGACAGATTACCGTGCGTGTGAGGTCATGTGGTTTGTCTAAACTCGATCGTCAGTAATACCTGCACGAACCATGCAAACAGAATATCGACACTCCCAATATCTATCTAATGCTAACAAAAATAAACCCTGATATTAGCAAACCTGGCCACAACATATCGATCCGTAAAAATAAGAACAAAACACCTACAGGTCTTTTAGACTTGAGACTACTTGAGAGTGAGGACCAGCCTCCCCATAGGATCTGAGTTCTTTTCAGGATAGACAGTAGGCCAAGCCTATGACGCACAACAAAAGCAGCTTACCACAATCCCTGGGATCAAAGATTGTTCTGAAAGCCTGCAGTTTTCTCTCGGCAATCCTGAAACGGGCTTTAAGGTCAAAACGAGCCGAAAGGTCAACTCCCTCTGAGCAAAGACCGGGTTGGAAAAGAGCTGGCAAATCTGAAAAGAGGTTGTTGGACTAGCCTAAAGAGTTCACAACATTAGTCAAACACCTGTTTCCCTAAATGGAATGGATGATGCAGCAAAATACATACAAATGCCAATGCTCAGATCACAGGGGCTGACCAAGCACATGCATCTGTTCCCAATTTACAAGCATATTATCTTCAAACAGCTTTCAGGAAATGCACAAACAGGATATGAAAGTAAAGAAAAGCCAATTTTGCTGCTTATTAGAAATGGCATGTTATTTGCATCCCAGCCATTCTTCATGGTAAGGATCAGTCCAATTAGGCTTCGAACTTTCCAGCCCATTTTACTCTCTCTCGGGTTTCAAAGCCGCCAACTCTTCCGTACAGCGTGGTAGTTCCAGCAATCAGAGCACAGCACTTCTGTATGAACCAGCTACAGCAGACGCTGGGCCAGATGTACGTGACTTCATGCGTCTTGGTCAGATCAGTTTAGATGCTGTTAGTTCGGTAAAAAGGGGTTGAACGTGGAAACGAGAGCTGAAAGAGCATGCAAAGTAAGTCTTGGATCATACTTAAGCACAGCTGCCACTATATGATCTCAGAATTTTAATGCTTGAAATCGACCTCCTTTCGAGTGTGCCCGATTCCTTTCTCACGAAAATAAACAAATCTATCTGAGATATTCTGAAGAGAAACAAGAGAAACAAGGCTAATCCAAAATGGAGGAAGGATTGGTTGAGGAGTTGGGGTCAGAGAGGATCGTCTGTTCTGTCAATAGAACTGGACGTACACCGTAGAATTGTTTTTAGATTGTGCGTCACCAGGAATCCTGTTATATTTGGGGTTTTGGAATAATAATAATATAATTATAATGGAATAATTTGGAAATAGCATTATTGTGTATACATTTTGACCCTCGAATAGACTTAGACAGATGTTAGACATGATAAACTGGTGGATGGATTTGATTTCCTCTCAATCAATGGCTGTTTCTCACTTTTGCTAGTACTGCGTGTCCTAGAAGTGATCAAGAGGACAATAATCATTGTGTATAAAATCAAATGTGTGGGGGAAAAAATGCAGAGAAATTCTCATCACAGCAGTCACCATGGAGGCAAGATCTGTTGTCACGGGGCGGGTGGGGAAGTGGTTTTGTCGCGGATTCCCAAAATTAGTCTGCGACAGGAAAGTCATGTAGCATGCTTTTGGCATTAATGACCAAACACCACCTCAACTCCCCTCCTCCACTCTCATCCCTTGCTGATTGATGGAAACAGATTTAGCAAAGCACACAACGTTTGCTCTTCCAGCCAGTCTTTCCTGCCACCTGCGCTGTGACAATCAAGACAACACACTGAGCCCCGCATGTTGGCTAATGATGCCTGTGAACGCAGCACACATGTTGGCTATATTTCAAACAGTTTTCTCTTTTTGCCTCCTGTAGCTTTCTAACAATCATCTGAGTAAAAAAAAAAAAAAGATGATTCATGGTCATGATATCAGCTTGGCAAAGGAGTGGTGCAATGCACAGAATCGACTGTGCTCCAAAGGAGGAATGAATTATTTATTAATCACATTCACCAGATTTTCATCCAGCATACAGTACAGTTCTGGTCACCAAGGGTACTGGAAAGTGAAACGAATTTAAACTAGGAGCTGTTTCTAGGGGACACAAACAGACTGTAATCTGAAACAACATGTGCGATGTTGACATAAATGTCCTCGTTTCTTTGTTTTTTTTTTACGTGCTTACAGTATCTATTTGCATCGAGGTAAAAGTGGCTGTGTTTATTTTAATATAAGTCTGCCCCCTGTTGACCACAAGGAAAAATGCACACCGTCTTTGAGCAATTTATCTAATTGTCAAAGTACTGGGATTCAGTAATTACGTGATATGATACATGCACTGCTATTGCCTCCCTAGAGTTAATACAAATAAAGCACGCTACAAAAAACGTGTTAATAAAATAACATAATAAATAAAATAATAGATGTAATGCACCAAAATGGGCCTGTAGATCAACAAAGCTCTCCATCTTCCCAAGTTCCATATTGAAGTCCTTCCAGTTACAGCCCAGTTTAAGACTTCAGGTTATAACTTTTGTTAAAGAAAATGATTTTTTTTTTTTAATCTGAGTATTATTATACTTCGGTCATGTTTACACCTGCCATTACTAATTATATTAATATAACAATAATCATAATTGTGAGATTGTTTGGAGATAGTGCTAGTTTTAGCAAAAATAAAAGCAGCTGCCTTTCGTAGCTTCCTTTGCCGTCTCATCTTTTGTTTTGTGAGCAGACCGCACAATTCAAAACAGCGACTGAAACAAGTCGAAAAGGTACGAGACAAAAACAAACTCTGAAATAATTGTGCACAACAGCCTTTCTCCACCAGTGTATGGAATCCGATCTCAAGTGTTCACTGGAGACACCAGGTGTAATCGTCTACGTGTTTCGGGTTGTCAGTTTGCGATGGGATCACGCGAGATGGAAGTCCATCCCGTGCCCTATACACATTATAACACACAGAGGATCTGCTGTATAAGTTCCTGTATGAGCTGTTACTATAGAAAAGATAAGATATTAAATAGGCACATTAATATTGATATATGTTCACTGAAGTCAACGAAAAGTGCCTGACATTAACCATAACCATAACATTGTTCTAACATTGTTATAAAAAAAAAAAAAAAGTTGTTTAACTGTAACCAGATGTGAAGCCAAAAACATCCATAAAGTGAGCTGCTACTGTGGAGTAGGACACGCCCACAGAGGCACGACCTATAGATTATAGAGAGTTTAATTGGACGAAAGCAAGCCTAGTACATGATGAGTCATAAAAAACAATTAGCTTTCCAGGATGTGAATTTAAAATGTAATACCTTCAAAATTATTTATTTTTCTTATTCCTATTTTTCCATCTCATTCTTATTATTATTGATATTACTGTAGTTGTTGTCGTTGTTCAGGACATACTTTAGTATATGAATTCCTCACACTAAGATTTCAACAAACCTGTAAGGTTTTAAAAGATCTCTAAACGTGCTGTACAACCATCCAGGCGGTCCAGCATGTCTTCTACCGGCTCTCTGTAGCTAGTTATCTTCTCTCGGGTTAGTTTCTGTCATCAGTTTCTTATTATAGTTAAACTTCCGGTCTCAAGACAAAACATAAAAGTGTTTAAACATATACATGATCACTCACCAGTCCGTCAATCTGAACGCGTTTAACTTGTGAGTCGAGTGACGTAGAAGCTCCATCGGATGATTCCTTGTGCGTCGCCATCGTTGCACATGGACAGGAAATGAACATTGTTGCGCTTCCGGTATCCGCACGATTTTATTCTTTTATTATTATTATTATTTTTGTTCTGATTTTAGATCAAATAAACAAACAGTTCGGATTGTTCGTAGCATCACAAGATACAGCAAGTTACTTACACAAACTGATCATAAATAATAAATGAACGAAAGAAAAAAAAATACATTTCTTTCAGACGGTATTCAAGTTTTGTTTTTTTTCGATAATTGAGTGATTCATAGTAAGCATTTTCCTAGTAGCACTAAACAAACAAAAAAAAGATACACACTTGTTTATTAATGACTTTTAAATTAATATTTTTTGCGTATTATTTGTTAATTACTTTTTCCAGACCATTCGCTGGTAGTGTGTGTTAAACTACAAAGCTTTAGGCACATAATTATATAGAAAGTCTTTATATACTGTAGATTTATAATTTCCCCTACACTGAAACCAAAAGGCAAAAACACTTTCAGCACACGGCCCATCTGCTCCAGGAAGACTGTTGGTGAGTTTTTGAACATCTACAAACAATTAAAACAAAATCTGTTTTAATAAACCTTTAATAACATCATTAAAAGAGATACAAAATGCTGAGCTTTTGCATTATTCAACAAATACACCAGACATCCAAAAATAAACCTTTGTCTCTCAAATGTGATATTACCGAAAAGGTAAAAATGTATACAGCTATTCTACGAAGTATTGTGATGTAAAATCTAGTTGGGTAAAACCATAACATTAAAACAATTTCTGAAAAAGAAATGAGGATGCAAAGTCTGGTACTGAGGTTATGGGAGTATAAAAGGGACTGACATGCAAATGGGCATGGAGAAAAATTTCAACATGATCAATCAACTGCTCCTGATGCCAAAAACAAAACAAAACAAAAACAAATAATACAAAATTGGTCCAAAACAAGCCCAAGATATAGGTACAAAAGACTGTGAAACAGTAAAAAGTGTTAAATACAAGCTAAAAACATAAGAACATGCATCTATACAATGTGGAATCGCGGCCCTGGTGTGGCGATGATGTCGCTGTAAGGCTCGGATTGGGACAGGTCCACCGCTTGCTGTTTCTTCAGGACGAGGAAGCTGTAGAACTTGGCAGCAGCTTGTTTCTTGTTGTTGTTTCTGCAAAGCTCCAGCAGGCTGATGGACTGTGCTCCGGTCTTAGCCACAACACGCTGAAAAACAAGTTTCTCTCATCAGATTTCAAGACGCAAACAAAATGGAATCCTCTAAAAAACTTTTTCCAGCTAAACACGAGTAGACGTCCAATTATCTCAAGCACATTTCACTGGATCAAAGAGCAAATTCACATTTATTAATCCCATTGCTGAGGCACATTTGCAAACACAAAAAACACAATCAAAAATTACAACTAAAAAATATCTAATAGACATAGCTCTCTAGAGCTCTTGAAAGATACCAAATTCATTAAAATACTAAAAAGATTTTAGCATATTTCAGTTTGTATTCTTTTTTTTTTTTTTTTTATTACAAATTTACCCAATCAAATGTACATGCTGATAATTTCAGTATGAGACAACACAGATCTCAGCAACAAGTAAATAACTGGAAAATTAAACAAATATATAATAAATATATATAAAAAAAATGTGTAAAACGTATGTAAATAATATTGACCATAAATTAACTAAATCATGTTCTCAGTGATTTAAAATGACTAAATTATCCTTTTTATGATGTAAGTCATGACCGGAATTGGATTAACTGTTCGTGGTCTTTAAATTCCACAATGGTCTACACAAATCCATACCTGAAGTCCATGCAGCATCTGCTGGGTTCTCTTGTTCCACCGTCTTTCTTCTTGGTCCTGGTCTCCACCTTGTCCTTCACCCTCCTTTATGAATCAAACCATTAAAGTTTTCATTATTACTTTTATTTCAACCCTTCTGTATGAGGCAATATCCTGAATTTGCAACAAAATCCTAGGTAATTTCTGCTCTAAGTGGAAGTTCATGCTCACCTCCTCCTCCTCACTGTCCTCCTTGTCCTTGCTCTTCTCTCCCAGCAGGTCAAGCTCTGGCACCATTCGCGACAGGTTGCCGCTGTCCTCTGGGGGAAGGTCAACCTGTGGCATGTCCAACTGCTGGGACAACACTGACGGCTCCATAGGCGGAGGCACAGAATGATCCAAAATGCTCATTGTCTAAAACAGAAACGTACTTTCAACTTCTTGTTCATGGAGCAAAACTATGTGATAAAATTACTGAAGGATAAGCCATGCTCGAAACTCACGGGCAGAGCAGCTTCGGGCTCCTGAGACTTGCGTTTTACTCCACGCTGCCGTGAAGGAGGAGGCATCAGGGTCTCATCCAGTGCGGTTCTGCTACCTTCCATAGATGAGGTCTGCAGCATGCTGGGCTCCTCCACGATAGTTTGATCTACACAGGACCGGAAAAACACTAGAATTATTTGCTACGAACCATACACACCTAAAGAGTTTAACAAAACACGACCCAAAAGTGGCCCCCGAGACGTTTATGAGCCGTCATCAAAAACCTTACCACTTTGCATTGTCTATGAGAAAACATTTACTTGAATTTAATTACACGTTCAACTAAAGCTGAAGTGTTATATGCAACACAACATCACATCTTTGATTCTCATTGCTATCTTTATTTAGGAATTTTTCATCCTTCGTGTTGCCAGAGCGCATCCATTATATGAAAAAGGATTTGCTTGACAAAACTCAAAGCTGAAAACATGCAGATGGTTGAAAATCTACATATACCTCGAAGCCAAATAAATCCTTTTTTGTAATATGTCAGAATTTAATATCAACATGGCAGTATTCTGCCATGGTTAGAGAGCTAATCCATGTTTAAAAGGAAACGCAAAACAAAAGCCTGAAGGCAAAGACAACCTCGGCTGTGAAAGCCTGACATTTGGTTTACATGTGGTGGCCTTCCATGTGTGTAAAATTATTGGTTTTACCTGCTTCTACCTGCATGCAATACTGTGAATGACTGAGGACAACCTGAACACAGCACCGGAATAAACATTCTGAGCATTCAAAGTTACAGTGTCTGTTGCCATACAGCACAAACTGTACAAGTTCCCGAATTTAAAAAAAACTTCTGTATTCAGAAATCTCCCTACCAATGATGTCAGCCCTGTGGCCCAGCTGTTCCTCACGGGGAACCTCAGGGTTCTCCAGCTCCTTCAGGAACTCCTCCAGGCTGTCAGCCTCACCACCCTTCCTCCTCTTCCTCAGCTCGTCTGGCACCAGTGGAGTCAGACAGCGTGTGAACATCTACAACAAGCACAGCAAGTGAGCATCTTGGACAACTGGTTTGCCATAAATACAGTACTCACACTTGACATGTCTAAATTTAAGAAGAAAAATGTGTTATGTTTTGGGGTGCACAATTCAACAACTGGATAAGAACCAAACATTTAATCTTAAAAGGATTATTGTCAAATAAGTTAAAGGCTATTCATTTGCAAGGCACAGAACCCACTATCTAGGGCTATTTTGCAGTTTTCCACTAAGAGAACTGCCTAATAAAATCATCTTGTACAAGGACCTAAATGCAACGATAATCCAATAAGTGAGTAATAACTAGACAATGAGTTTTCAATACAGGCCTGCAGTTTAAAAGGTTTCCTGTTGAAGGAAAAAGAGCAGATTGGACCCCAAAAAAAAAGACATGAAATAAGACTGAAGGAAAATGAGAACTCTTGCTTTACAACACTGTAACGAGAGACTTGCACCATCCTGCATTAGGAACGAATAAACACACTCTGTATATGTCCTCAGAAAGATCAATGTCAAAAAGCCTCAAGCTTTCTGTCTTCGTAAACAGAGGATGCGAATGAAAAAGCAATGAGGGGAAATGTGTGGGAAACGAGTGTGGGTTTGTCCAAGAAAGAGTATACTAATTCAAACTTTGCTTCTAGTATGAATTAAATGCAATTTACTAATGCAGGCAGATGTACTGTTAAGTCATTAAGGGTAATAGATAGCCATATAATAGTAATAAAATGATATGCATGCCTCCTCCAGTTTTACTAAATAAGATCCTCCTTGGTATGAGGAATGAAGCAAAACAGATTCCCAATCATAGATATGCAAGTTTCCTCTAAAACCAGTCAGTGTCCTACCTTGAGCAGTCTGCTGTTCCAGAGAGGCTGGGCAGGGAGAGAGAAGAGCTTCTCTACACCTCCAGTCTCCTTCCACATCATCAGCTTCTTGGTGGGTGGGGCCAAATCCAGTGTAGTCACGATGTCAGAGTAATCGCTCAGCTGAGCGCGAATGGTCTTGCTGTCGAGCTCTTTCAGGCTGTCCACGATGAGCTTCCTCTTTCTCTTTGCCTTCGTCTCTTTCACTAAAGACAAACACAGATCGTCATTTACACACCACCCCTTTGACCTAACAAATATTGCTTATTAACAATAAACATCTTTTTCCCAACACTTAAAGGTTTCATTTTGTGCTTACTACATTCAGTATACGTACTGACCACACTTCAACACAGCCAACACTGACACACAAATTGCAAATACCATTACAGTTATGTTTGTTTCTTTACCGGTGATGTCTATGGGCTCCAGAGCAAAAGCTTCCTCGTCGTTGGGCACCAGCGTGGTCTGCTCTGTCTGGTCTGTAGTGCTGGGTAGAGCTTCAACCGGACCTGAATCAGGGCTGTCTGGAGCTCCGGGAGCTGATGGAAACATTACACACAGGATCAGAGAGTTATGTGACTGACTAGGACACAAAGTATCCTCATCCTGCATGCAGAGTAGAGCCAATGTAATTAATTAGCTTACGTGAAAGGTGGTCATAGTCATCGTCATCATCGTCTCCATGTTCTGGGGGCATCATGACGCTGTCTGTGATGGCTGGAGGATCGTCGAAAATTCCCCCGCCACCATCGCCACTCAAGAGCTTATCCACTTAAAATATTGAAAATATCATACTTAGTTGAAATAAACATATCAAAGTGTTTAAAATCAGTAACGTTATCTACTACATCCTTACCAAGTATACCACCATCGCTGTTCTCCAGGTTTTTATCTCCAAAGTCATCATAGTCGAGGTTGGTCGACTTGTCAGGAAGGTGGGCGGGACCAGGCTCCGCCTCCAACAGAAGGTTAGAGGCAGAGGAACCATGCATAAACGCAGTGTCCTCAAAGGCAGCCTCCTCTCTAAGAATCTCACGATCCTCAATGCCAAAATCACCTGGCATCAAGAATATAAATGTTACCCACCTCTGAAGTCAGACAATGTCCAAAATGTGTTAGTGAGGACACATTTATTATTGACTGTAAAAAGCACACCAGGTGATGAATTTTTTCTTGAATTCATACTTACCAAAGTGGTCATCATTCATGAGGCTTATGTTCCCCACCTCCTCCCTCATGGTGATCTCCTCCACTCGGCTCTGGTTCAGCGTGAACTGCTGTGCTACATCTATATCGCTGGAGACGAAGAAGCCAGGAGTTAATTCACTGCCACAAAATACTCCTCAATAAATCAATCCCAGATAAAAACTGCTACCTGAAGCGCATTCCTGTTTTGCAGACTTGAGCCCTTATTAATTTTACATCCTACCTTGCCTGAGCTTAATCTGCCACAACAACCTACAGTTAAAACCCAACTCACTCGAGATCTGGGAGCGGCTGATCAAAGTCGTGAAATTCCTCGGGCAGGGTGATGGCATTGTAAGCTGCCTCACGATTATCTTCAGGCAGATCCACGACACCTGAGGTGCAAAATTAAAATGCAAGCTTTTAGCATATCACCTAGATTTAAATTTAGATTACAACAAGCTCAACCTTTGCTTAAGATGTTAGAAAATTTGAATGCTACAAGCAGACGCTCGTCATTACCTGGTCGGAAAGCCATTTTGATCTTTATAAACGCTTCGTTACAGTCAGCAAGCAGATACTTGGCCTTCCTGTGGTAGATCCTCACCACTCCCAGGAGCAGGTGACCAGATGTACGCAGAGCCATTTTCACCTGCCAAAAAATGACTTATTTAGAACTCTACTCTTCGTGCAAATCCACAATGTACATGTTCCTGTATGATATTATATATCATACAAAGGAAAACCTCAAACCACAACACCCCCACAAATGAAGAGACCCTAAAATATATTCCCACTTGAGTTTTATTAAATTCTTAGAATATGAAATTAAATGGACCATAATTTACAAATCAACAATTGATCTGAGTGTGTCCAATATTAGTTAGGTCAATGAATGAACCAGAGACCTTCTCTTTTCTTTAACAGTAAAATCAATTTGAGACTATTAGAGAGAATACAGAACACAATTTTTTTGGTGTATTTTTGAGTCTTAACTGCACGGACCTACCAAACCTGTTGTAATACACAAACAGAAAAGTCCAAACGTATGCATGTAAATCAATCACCTTGGGTGAAATGATGCTCTCCACGCTGCTCTCCAGGTTGCACTCGAAGACATGTGCTTTGGTCAGCTTCTTGTCCCAATGGGCCGCCAGCCAGATCTTGGCCAGCGGCCCTCTTTTGCTGAGGACGAAGTGGGCGTAAAACATTGCCCCTGGGTTTGCTCAAAATGTGTAAGGATCAGCTACACCTAGGTGGTGAAAAAAAACAACAACAAACAATAACATAACTCAACTCATGATCAAAACAACGACACTTTACATTATTCAAGAGATTTACACAACGTTACAAGGTTTATGACGAGAAAGATGTTAGTAGAGCTCAAAAATACACATAAATAATTTATTTTAAATCATATATACATTCAAGCAAATATGCAGTTTACGAGAAAAAAAAATACAACGCACATACCTAAAACGTCGATCTATTAAAAGCACGAGTTGGTTTAACATAAAACTAGAACCTTTATAACGTTAGCTCTAAAACTAGCTAGCTAGCTAGCACCAGTTGCAAAGACCTACATGCGAATTATGTAGCAAGCAAATTAAACACAAATCGTTTTTTTAAACGAGCTGAAAACTAAACTTTAAACAGGGGGTGGCTATTTGCAAAATTGAAAATAAGCGAGCAATTTAAAAAAAAAAGCAAGCAAAACTAGCTAACCAATAAGAAATCAACAAAAACAGCTCTAGTCGAAAAACTAGGTTAACTAGTCGACAGGTTAGCATATTAGCTAGCACCAAAATAACATTTCGTTAGCACCTTATATTTTTACAAAATCATGCACGATTTCATTCGAATTCACCTATAAATATGCTGTTGATGTGATGTATGCTGTTCTGGAGCAATAGACCATCGAGCTAGATTAGCGTTTTAAAAAACCGTAAATCGTATGTTAGCGGCTAAAACATGCTAACTAGCGAAGACATTAGCCTAGTCAGCTATGCAACTGTGCAAGCTAGCAAGTGGTTGCAAAAAGGCTAAAACGCCAACACATTCATTTTTTTATTATTTATTGCCGAATTCGCACACACAAACTCACCATCCAACAATTTTTTTCCCGTTTTAGTCCGGAGTGGGAGAAGCTCTCCCTTCCCAGCCCAAAGAGAAGTTTACAACTTGTTTCCCTCCTTCCTCGTCCCTCTCATTGAATCGAACCAAAATGGCGCCCGCTTTTCTTCCTCCCGCTTTAGCGACGCTTTCAAAATCAGCGGGATGTTTACGGTCAAAATTCGACCAGTGGGCGGGACTAAGCGCCCTGACTGACAACCTGCGTCTGACTGTCACTACATTGCTGCATAATGATTGGCTGGCTGAACAAATGATTGACAGTTATCCCGCCCTTCGTGAATTTTATGAATTTCACAGGCGGCCATGTTTGTAACAAACGCCAGAGTCGTGTAGAGGGAAGATGGCAGTGTTGTCTTACAAATTATTGCCACCAAACCTCACCCCTTTTTTTTTGTCTTTGTCACGTATTTCTTCAGTATTAATTAAAAAGTATGTTTGTCTAGGTTAGGCATTAATGATGTTTGTAAAATTGTTTTTTTTGGCTAAATATTACTATAAAATGAGTATTATTTATACATATGTATAAAAAAAAAAAACAAGATGTTAATCAAATGATTACAAATTTTCTATTTCTTATATTTTTTACTTTTTAAATCTCACAAACCACATATTACTAAAGACTTTGTATTGTAGTGAAAAACTGGTGATACTGGAAACTTACAGAATTTATACTCTATACTTGATCATCACACCAGGGCTGCTGCTAAGGGGGGAGAGTTAGGATGATTCTAAGGGCCCATGCACTTTGGGGGCCCTCAGAAATCTGATTTATTGGTGCAGAATGGGTGTGATAGGGGGCCAAAATTGCTAGCGTCACACCCATCCCAAAACTGTTGACAGATGTTATAGCTTACTGTTTAAGGTTTTGGACTGTTCGCCAGGTTGTGAGTTCAAATCCCAGGGCCACTTCTTGGCCCTTGAGCAAGGTCTGTAACCCTCAATTGTTCAGTTGTAAAAAAAATTATAAAAATGTAAGTGTCTTTGGATAAGAGCATCTGCTAAACGTGTAAATGTAAAATGTAATGTTAATGTTGACACAAAGTCGGAAGTCGGAAGTCAGTTCTACCAATTGAAAGGTCATGAGTTCAAATCCCACCACAGTCAAGCTACTACTCCTGGGTCTTCAAAACCTCAACTGCTCAGTTGTATAAATGAGATAAATGCTCTGAATGAGGGTGTCTGCCAAATGCTGTAAATGTAAATGTAAATGCCAAAAACCTGTTCCATCATGACAGTAGATTACAGAGTACTTCATTTATCCCCAAAGGGAAATTTGGTGTCATGTCCCTATGCACAAAGTGAAATAAATAAAGAGATGGTTTTCAAGGTTGGAGATAAAGAACTCCAGTGTTCTGGACACAACCCTGCCCTCAACCCCACTGAACATCTTTGGGATCAATAGGAACATTGGCTGGGAGCCAGGCCTCCTCGCCCTTCGTCAGTACCTGAGCTCACTAATGCTCTTGTAGCTGAATGAACACCAATTCCCACAGCCACGGTCCAACATCTAGTGGAAAGCTTCCACAGAAAAGTGCATCTTATTACAGTAAATGGGGTAAACAAATCTGGAATGTGTTCAGAAAGCTCATATTGGTGTAATAGGTCAGATGCCCAAATACATTCGGACTTATAGTAACGATAAACAATAGATCCCTCACCAGCCGCTGTGGTATTAGGAAAAGGGTATTAGGTAAAGTGAGTCTTCTTACAGTGTTGTGGTTCTTATTTATTTATTTATTTATTTTCATAATAAACTATTTAATAATCTTAAATTGATTTATTTGTTTAGTTTTTGGGTAACTGCACCAACTGAGTCCATTAGAAAATACTGTGGGCTGGTGAAACAGAAATAGCTGCAGGAGCAGGCGGACGTGGGATTTAATAATAAAAAAAAAACTCTCAACACTCTCTGCACAACTCTTGAGTGGAGCTTAAATCTGATCAGTGCAGCTTGGAGATTTTCAGCTCTAACCTACCTGATTCATCAGGGGAAATTCACCAAACTGTGATGGATTCTAGACATCTAGACAAGACCAGAGTTGGGTTCTAAATAGATCTCATCATCCTTGCGCAACCTAGACACTGGAATTGAGAACAGTCGATGTGCTGGATTACAACATATTATAGTTTCTTAACAAGGTTATCGATTCATTTTGCATTTTTACCTCATTCCTTAATTCAAAACCATGACCCTTAATGAAGTTACATGCACTGTCCTCGAGAGATAATCGCAGTGCAGTAGCAAATGACTGCAGAGAAATTTGCATGTCGTTAAAGCCATAATTTTCATCAATTATCTTTTTTATATATGTATAATTTATATAGAAGATATATTTAGATGTATATAGAAATAAACCATGTTAATGTCTTGGCATTTACATGATAACAAGGTGAAGGCTTATTGGTTAAAGCTACCAGTTGTAGTTATGTTTATTTCAACATTTTTCACTAAACACTTGGAGGTAAATACTTGCGATTAGAGTTAAATAATCAATGACAGGGTGACGACATCTCTCTTATGAATTGGAGTTAATGTTGCCAACCTGTATTTGATTATGTTCCTGTAATGTAACAAATTATTATTCCTTATACAGCACAGCAATTTGCCAATAATTATTTTTTATTCTTTTTATCCTATCCTTTATGCGTATATTAAAACACCCTATTAAATCAATACCAATTTCTGATCGGATCCCAAAACCGATTATCTCAGGCTAATTCATACAGTAATAAATTTGAATCATTGTAATAAAAAAGGACCTGAGGTTGAAATATTTAAACCAGTTCAACCAAAGGAGCGTTTCAACTGAGACCATATTGAAAACAAAAAAATTGTCCTGACTTTTAGTTTTATTCGAAAAATCAAACATTTTTAAACATAAATAGTTTATATAGGTTGCTATAATAGATTTCTTACATTAAACTCTGTGACTCAACAGGAAAGACTGAAAACATCAGCTATCACAGTATCTCATTTGCTTAAAGCTACTCATCAGCGATTACTTTTCATCCATGATTTACTAAAAAAAAAAATACCCAGAGACAAAGAAACTGTCCTGAAGACCCAGGACAAAAAGCGATGCCAATTTGCGTCATGATTCATTCTGGGAAACTGTGAAATCGAGCCACAAAATCCCAGCATGATTTATGGAGCTGTGATCAAAGCTTCACGTTGGGATGCAAAAAACCCCCAAAAGCCAATGCAAGATTAGTGCGCAACCTTAAAAAGACATTTTATAAGCACATAATCCAGCCCCTTGATGTTGCAATATTTGTGGGAAATCTTTGAGAAGGTTACAGGCTATAGAACTGTATTACTTTATTCTAACTGCACCTATAATTCTTTGTAATTCCATAGCAATTACATGTTTATAAGCATTTTATAATGTAAGAAATAAAACATGACAGGGCATATCGTGAAAATAATTAACAACAAGGTGGGGCGATGAAGCAGTGTTAATGCTCATCTTTTATTCCTTTCACGGGACAGCAGTAATTACAGTTTATTCAAAAAAAGAATAAATAAATTGAAAGAAGTACTTTTTATCTTTTTATGTACTGTAGTTATCAAACCATTATTAAAAACTAGAAAAGTTTTTTGACATGCTAGCCTCTTTTTTCTTTCTCGTTTGACATTAATAAGATAAAATTGCAGCTTGTCATGTTACTGAGAAATCTTTACTTCTGTTACAAAGCACTGACACATCCAAAAATGCGAGAAAAAAAAAAAAACAACAATTCACAACATCAAACAAATCCACGCATTTTATGGAACATTAGAGCAAGCCTTGCGTTAGAGCTTAAGCAGCAACTGACCAATCAGAATAAAGATTTTCTTTTACGTATTCTTTCTTTCGATAGGTGTGTACAATGCTTCTTAAACCCTGTTATCAAATGACAAAGAGTTCTCAGCACGCTTATGATGATTTATGAACGTGAGATTCTTAGGAAATGTTAGACAAATCTCTTTGTCAGCTCAATCCATCTCAAATTTCCAACTAAAGACTACAGTCTTTGAAAAAAAAAAAAAAAAAAAACATTGGAAGGGAAAAATAGGATCAGGCTTCGAGTTCTACAAATCTTACAATCGATTAATAAAGACCAGTGTAGTGTGTATGAAAACGTCTTTGAGGTTGAGTGATAATCTTGGATCGTTTTTCGCTTTTCGCATCCCGACACGAAGCTTTGATCACAGCTCCATAAATCAAGCTGAGATTTTCTGGTTGGATTTCACAGCTTCCCAGAATGAATCATGACTCAATTTGGCATCGCTTTTGTCCCACGTCTTGTCCTTCAGTTTCTCCAGCTCTGTATTATGCAGCCGTGATGGATGAAAGCTAATCGCTGGGAAATTAGCATTATGCAAATGAAAAGCCCGAATACAAACGCTAGTGTTAATGTCTGCCTTGTGTTCTAAGTAGCACAGTAGCCTTGTTATGAAACATCCCAGATATGACGGGTTCTCAAGAAACGTCTCAGTGGCCGTTGCTTTTAATTTATTCTTCCATGTAGAACTGTAAAAAACAAATTTGGAAGCAATAAACATTTTCTCTCCTAAGAGCATATAACAGGCTGGGTATCTGCTACAAACTTCACATTACTGGTCATTATTTTTTCTTTCGTTAACAGCTTCTTATAGTTTGTGAGCATATGGAGATATTTTGAATATTGACAAATTGTCCTATTAATGTTAGAATTTTGGAAGTTCGCAGCCAGATACAAGAGAGCGACAATCACCAGAGTAAAGAAAAAAGAAAAAAAAATCGGTCAATGCAGAAAATACCATCCTTTCATAGCAAAGGTATAATAATGACATGACGCACCAATCTCCTTTTAGTGCAGCACTTCTCACCTCGGTACGAATCCTTGTACTTTTAGTGAAATGTTATACGCAGCATCACGTTTCAAACATATGACAATTTAATAACGCTCGGCTGATACGTTTAGTCTGAAGAGATTTAATTAGAGATTCCTGTGGTGTGATTTCGCACTGAACTGCTCTCCGGGTTGTGACTCTCTCCAAGCTGTAACTACATCGTATTTTTTCCATATAAATAAAAAAAACAACAACATAAACAAAACCCGACTGACTCGAGCGCGACGACGGCCAGCACGGTTACAGTATGCCTCGACTGTCATGTTCAAACGCAGACGAGCAGCCAGTCAGCCGTGGTGTACTTATTTATGCATAGCTTGTGCGTGTAAACCAATTGCAGGGAGATTTGCATGAGATTGGGGTCACCGTGGACAGGCAGGGATATAAATTAGCTCGGTTTTAAGTCACCGACTATCTGTTTATATCGTATGTCTTTAGCATAACTCTTGTCGACTTGCCCTCGGATGAAACCCTTTCACCTGCTTCAAGGCCGTTCCAATGATTTCATGTCAAGTTTATTTGATCTGAGATTTATTTGATGAGGTGATTCCTTTCAACTCAAGTCCCGCAAACCCACTGCACCTCCCAAGTCCATATTATTCATAGTAATCCGTACATATCGATTTTAGACCCCTTCCCGGACTCAAGTGCCCCTTATTGACTTGAGTTGATTTTTCATCTTCTAGCTCAGGTTTTCCAGAGAGCAACCGATTCAGCATTTTCCCATTCTGTTTCCACCAAGCGTGATGGATTAATCAATAACTAAAAAATATCCGAATTCATCATTTGGTTTCTTCATGAGAAGTTTTTATGAAGATTAATGTGTACTTTAACACCAGTAGTTTTACAGCATTGTAACAGTACTTGTACTTGGGTACACATTTTCAGAACTCTTTCCACCACTGGGGATGCGGTAGCTTAGTGGTTAAGGTAGATTGGAAGGTCATGAATTCAAATCCCAGGTCCACCAAGCACCCACTGCTGGGCCCCTGAGCAAGGCCCTTAAGACACAGTTGTTCAAAAATCATCTAATATGATTGGTTATATAAAATACGATTCTAACTATACTTAGGTTATATACTAAATTATAGGTTTATAATGGCTAATATATATCTTTATATTGATTTATTTAGTGTACTCTACAGTACGTTTGGTTTATGTACTTTGCTTTATGTTATAATGTTCAGTGTATTCTACAAAATATATATATAAAGACCATACAATACAGACAAACATAGGCAAATAGTATTTATTCCTTTTTTTTTAATATAAAACCATTCTTAAAAAAAACTGGCATTTGTTCTATATTATTGTTTGTAACTGTGTAAAATAATGTCAATGAATTACATCGGTGTCCATACTGGGCAAAGTAGAGCCATGAGTCCACATACACACAGAGGAAGTGTGGTAGAGAAGAAAATGAAACGGAGACATCACAGCAACGTGTTCCTACAAAACAGGTAGGAATGTCAGCACAGCATAATACTGCAACAATAAGAAAAATAATCCAGTGTTAGACAAAGTAAACTAAAAAAGAAAAAAAACTATCACGTGGAAGTGGATCAGGAAACGTCCATCTGACTGACGCAACACAGGAATGGGAGCACGTGAGAGGTTTTCCATTAAGGTCGAATGAAAAACAACTCAGAAGTGTCTCGAGAAAGGCACGTTCGTGTAATTAAGAGATCTTTGAAAATGTCAGAAAGCAGACGGAGAATGTGAAGGATAAAAATGTGACATTTCTATAAAGCGACAGTTTTGTGGAGAACCCACAGCAGGACACTTAATTACTTTCATACATTTAAAAAGCTCTGTCAGTTGCACTCTGTGCTTTGAATAATGCTAAGACTGGATTAATGTTTTTGCCCAAAGATTCGGGATGAATTTCAATTTTACTACAATGACAGAAACGTGTATGTCTGGCGCTTTACCTATTTCTGGCAAATCCTGCATGGATGAAAAAAAAACAAAAACCCAAAAAAACAAGGAATGGCACTGTATCAGCTTGAGAAGAACAACCAGTGTTGGTACTGATGTGGAGAATGAGAAGTGATATGAATGATTTTAGTTATAATACTTTAGGGTACAGTTATAAAATCTTCACTGGGGGAATCGGATTCTGTTCTGATTTCGCTTCAGTAGAACAATTCTGCAGATGATTTACTATTACAAACTTATTTAGATAATATCTCTTCAAGTCCATCTGATCAATGGGAAACAATGAGGAAAAGATAAATAATCTTACACACGGCTTTCTTGGATTTCTCAACCCCAATAAAAAAAACTAAAGGATCTACCGCAGTAATAAGTTTCCTCTTGCTATTAAACTTGCCTTGAAAAATAAATGAACAAACAAAAACAAACAAAAACAGAAACTGCTGTATTCTTCATGATAATTGTTTCAAAATGTGCAAATTAATATTCTGATATGTGGAACAAAATAAATCAAATGGCAAGAACCGGCATTCTCTCTGAAGAACATTATTCACATATTTAACCTTAGTGTAGTGTTTCTAATTGTAGTTCCAAAAATAAAATAAAAAATTGACTCACAGAAGCTCTGAAGCGACTGTGCATCGAGTTCAGCTTTAAGAATCTTGTTTAAGCTCACAATTTAAAGAGCTGACGACAGGATCTCGTACGACTAGAGAAAAAGCTTATGATCAAAGAAGATAGTGAGGTTGAAAAAGAAATCTAAACAAAACAAAACAAAAGTGAACTTTGGGCTGATACACAAGCAGCATGACCGAGGCGCTCTTTTCTTTCTTTGCTTTCGTTCGAATCCTATTTGGACTCCCAAGTGCACCCTGAAAGGTTAGGCACTGTGACATTGTCGCATTGTTCAGTCGCTTTGCAGGAAGCAGCGAACCCGCCAAACTCTGAAGAATCGACCAGGATTGAAGAGTGATGAAACGAGCATGCAGGTAAGAGCTAGAGTGTATCCCATCATGCATCTGGATGAGAGACAGAATTCTGGTCAAAAGCCTTCAGGGTCCTGTTAACCATATTCTGTTCAAGTCCAGGACTGTGCGTGGTTATGTGTGTGTGTGTGTGTGTCTCTCCCTGTCACATCCAAGGTCGCCATGGTCACAGTTTACCTTGGCAAAGTATTACAACATGAACATTGGGGAAGTTTGTGTGTGTGTGTGTGTGTTGTGCCAAGCTAGTCCAACTGCCAAAAAAATCCCCCTGCTGTAGTGTAAAACAAATGATGTGTATCAGACAAGCACGATGATATGTTGTACATTTTTTGACAGCAGGACTTCATTAAGCACAACGCCGCCTCCAACCCACACCTCCAACATCCACTTCTTCTTGACCAGCTCGCTCCTTGGCTGAGGGTTCCACCGCCTCCCCCTTGTTCTAGCCCTAGACGGGGTGACACGAGGCTCTGTTCTACACCTTTTGGAAAAAAGGCTCTCAGGGATTTCAGGTTAGAGTCTCTCGATGTCTCTGTATTTTTTCCGCAGTATAGACACCTGGTCCTTAAACAAAATGGGGTCCAGTCTCATCTGGGAGTGGACGAGGGGCATGCTGCCAAACCAGCTGGCAAATTTGTTCATGCAAGTCTGCCGCTGGGCAAAGTGGTCCGGGTCTGCCCAACGAGAGGCTCGTGATGTCTGCTGGGGGGAAAAAAAACCCAGTCAGTCACTTTGGGGACATTTTATACAGCAACACATTCATACTAATTATAATTCATGCTGCATGCATCTGGATTAATATTTAATTCCTGTATGAATAACAGATGAGTGGAAGCGGAGATAAGCTGTGGTCATTACTGAGGTCAGCATTGGAAAGAGAACATAAAGATTTGTCTTGAAAACTGATGAGGTCTCTATAAATACTGAAAAGACAGATCCAGGTAAACATAACGGGAAATATTCTTGGGAAATATTTTTCTTCTTGACTGCTGAGTGTGAATCTTGAATGAACCTTCTAAACAAAGTCAATCCAAACACAACAACGGCAAGTTACACGACAGGAGACGTGAAAGACGGTGATGTCGCTTCCTGGATCGTTCTATGGTAAAACTTCAAGTTCACCAACTTTGGATTTCGAGATCAACTAGACAGGACCATAACTTCTTTGATCAGTGAAAAATAATAAAAGGGCTAGGAGGTTGGAGTATCTGGTAGGTTCCAGAACGTTCCTTCCATAAAAAAAAGTAGTATTAATACTACTATTACTACTACTAATAAAAAGTTTCTCGTAATAGTGATTGAAATGTGGTACCTGTCCCATCATGGTCTCCTTGTACTGCTTCTTCTGCGTGACCTTGATGGGGGGCATCTTGGTGACAGCAGACACGAGGAAGTTCATGAGGATATCTTCACAGTTTGATAGCTGGTCAACCATGCTCTTCAAGCTGGCTGGCAGGTAATTTGTGTACAAGTAATTGTAATATCTAGATTGGTAAAAAAAAAAAAAGAGAAGAAAGGCTTTGACATGAAGAGTCCAGTAAAATTCTTAGGTCAGAGAGTAGGATTAGCTATGATACAACGTCCCCAGAGTAGGAACCTTCTCAAGGGCTACCACAGTTGCAGAGTCAAGGCTTGAACTCAGGACCTTCTGGTCACTAGCCCAGGGGATTAACTACTGAACCACTACTACCTCCAGACAGTACAAGCCTTTTAGAAGGTTTATAGGTTTTCCATAACAACAAACTCAAAACCATTTTTTGTACCTGTGGTAAAAAGCAGCTCCAGTCAGCACCATTGAATAGTCATTGGTCCACTTGGACGTATAGCCCCAGCGCTCCTTGTTGACGTCCCAGAAATGGCTCCTTGCTGGATATCCCACAATCCTCTCAGGGAAACTTTGCCAAACAGTGAAGGCGAAATCCACCTACGAGATAAAAATCCGAGCTCTGGTCTGACCTCACTTTTCTTTGGTACAATTCTTATCATGCTTGGAGAATCCGAGACAAAGCTTATCAGCGGTGTGATAAAAAGCTGTGACGTGGCGCCACCTACCTCAGTGGTGGAGAGCACGGTGTCCTCATCCAGACTCAGCACGGCATCTGTTACGATGGTGCTGTAGGGCAGGAACCGACTGCTCATCACCTGGAGACATCAGCAAATCGTACAATCTCAAAGAATGACTTGGAAGGACTTTCTCAAAACCTTCTCACGGTACGTGCCCGCTTGAAAGTCTGCTGCCCCGCATCACGTACATTAAAGTGGAAAGTTCTGGTAAATCCATGCCTTGCATGCCGGTTGTAGCAAATTGGTATCTGCTGTAGTGTGAGTAGCCCATCTGATAAGGGTTAGTGTTTGGCACACTGATTACCACATACTGCAGGGTGTTTGTCTTACCTTACTCTCGCCTTCAATCACCACGACAGGCTGAGAGGTCGCAGGCCAGCGGTGCTTTGCAGGAAGAGGCTTGTCGCAGTTCCACAGGATGATAATCTACAAAACAAATGGAAAAAGTGGAGAAGATGTGAGGGATCTAGTGATGTCTAACAGTCGAATGGATCTTAAACTCCAGGTTTGATTTGCCACATTAGTGTGAAGTTAGTCATTATATCCCATCCTGTATGCTTCAGGGAGTTTGGTAAATCATTATCACTGAATCCTAAACATACGTTTTGCTTGCATTGCTACGTGACTCGGATCAAAGCAAGACTGCATGGCTAAACGTATGTGCACCTTTGACCATCACATCCATGTTTGGTTCTTCCTCAAAAGTATAGTCGTATAGAACGTGTCCGTATGTTGCAGTGCTACAAATTCCCTTCTCTGAACACAAACACTGCCCCTGTGCACAAATCCCCTGGTATGGAGGTTAAGGTTGGACGTTGGACCCCAAGAACTCGAGTGTCCTGCACTGAGCCCTGATTCTGACTCAACCCCATTGAACACCTTTTGGGTGAACTGGAACTGGAGTCTCCTCAAGACCACCTTTGGTCATAGAGTTTATAATTCTTTTTATTTTAGCCCTACATACCTGCGCACAGTACTGCGATTTGGCCACAGATGCTAGCAGCTTCAGGACGGGCTGCGACTGCGAAACCAGCGGTGTTACAGCGTGGATCACTGCCGTGAACTTCTGATGTGGTTTGATACCTGCGGAAAGAAGCCTGTATACCATCACTTTGATTGAAAACTTTGATTCATTTGGATATCTTTGATATGTAGATGAGAATTTTCTAGAACCCAAAATCACACCAGTAAATCTGCCAGTGACCAGTTTAAAGATGTATCTACTGCAACTGTGAGAAAGAAGCCTAACCACCAGACTAACAACAATTTTATCTAAAAAATGTTAATTAATCACAGAGAGAGGGAGAGAGAGAGAGAGAGAGAGAGAGAGAGACCAACACTGGTAAAGTAATTACACAAGGTTAGACCAGGCAACATCCTTTAAAAGAAACCTTGCTATTTGAAGCAAAGTTTAATTGGTCCATTGGGAGACGCGAAAAACTAATTTACAAATCATTAATTAGCAAGCAATTAGCAGTGTGTTTGAGGGAAAATAAAAGTATGCTTGTTAGTTAATGTTCTACAGTCAGATTCAGAAATATTGGCACCCCTTTAGAGAACGAGCAAAAAGAAATAGCATAATAATTATTTCTGGGGGAAAAACAAAAAGACATAATTCTTATTAGAAAGCATTTATTAAAATAAACGATTAATTATTTTGTAATTATTTTTTCATTCAAACTGAAAAAAGGACTTAACTTTCACAAAAAAAATCATTATTCTTACAAGAACATTTTTAATAATCAAAATAATATAACAAAAAAATAAATAAATACATAAATAAAATACTAACTTATTTTGTTTCTCGAAATCAATTTTAGACTTGATCGTTTTTTTTTCATCCCAACAAATAGAAAAAATATTTTGTATTAAAGTATTAGTTATTTTTTTAATTATAACTGATATGATCATATTTATAAATCTATATTATTTATATATTATTATAATTTATGCATTATTATCATTATAAAATATTTATAAAAATGTATTTAAATTATACAATCATTTTTCATCTGTGTCAGAATTATTGATAATATTTTTAAATAATAATCGACATTTTCCCCCCGACTGCCATCATTCTTACATATATATAAAATTTTCTAGAATTCTTTCCCCCTGAATAACCTCACATAACATAATCGTCACCCCCAAGATGATTTA
>JAOTRN010000026.1:12738934-12755124 GCA_028566695.1 Bagroides melapterus | reverse complement strand
AGCTTGGATCTGCAAACCATCTGGAAAACTAAACACAATCCTAGAATCGGTGTACAGTTGCAGCCGAGAATTTGAGTTATAGGCACTGTTTTCTTACCTTGACTCAGCTGATACTGTGTGTTTGGGAATATCATTCAAAATAAAGAGAAATCCTCAGACCACAGTTAAAGATTTTGCCACTAAATTCATTATAATAAATAAAGGTTCAGTTTACCAGTTTGTTAACTGTGTTTAGTGTCATCCAGGACTGGTGTTTGGTAAAGAAAAATGACTAGAAATTAGAGAAATTATGCTTTGATAAACACCTGAAATTGTCTTCCTAACCCTCAGAGGTTCTGGCAGTGTACTTTCTATAATCAGTTTGGTTTAACCATGGTGGAACCAAACCCATGGAAAGTTCTAGTCATCACATCGGAAAAATCATCTCCTGTGCAGAGATTCATTCCAGTTCATCCTCCTGTTCTCTGTCCTAATTCCACTCCTGGCGAGAACACAAGCATTTCCATTAAAGGAGAAATAAAAAAAAAAATAAACACTTCCTGTGGAATAGCTGAAGAAGAGCAGCTCGGATGACAAAACATGGGAAAATGTGGCATTCTGGGACGTGTCAGATCGGCTATACGGGGTTGGGTGATCCAGCTTTCAAGCTGTTAAGTCTCTAGCATATGGAATATAATGATCCTTATACTGAATGTGCAAAACCAGTAACTGTCACTGACGGCACAATTTATATCTTAGTGAATTTTTTTAATTAAAAAAATGGCAAGTGCACTATAAATAAACAATATGGGACCAGATTTGGGCTTAATTTCATTTGCTGCACTAATAAATTAAAATAAAAAAAAAAAAAGAAAAAAGAAATTATCAAAGGGTTCCCGCAGAGCACTGAGGTCCCGAGTTCCTGGAGCGCCACTGGAGTTCAAAAGAGGATTCATAAAAGATTTAGAGTCGCTCAGAGCGCTGGCTCTTGCTGCCTCGCCGTTCTCTCTGACCTCGGGTTAATTTATCTAATTGCTACACAAAGAAGGCGCATCGGCCCCTTTTTTCGCCGACCCCCTTATCCACACAGATTCATTACCCGTTCTTTTCATTAGTCTCTTTCTCTGGCTGTTCACTGAGCCTTTGAATCTGAAGTTGAAGGCATCCTTTTGTACATTGATCAAAAGTGTGTAAAAGGGCCGATGGATACACCGAGGTTTTAGGAGGCCAGTGTGAGTCAGATGAAATGAGTTGGATGGAGGACAGAGACATCAACTTAAGATGTTAAAAGGACAGAAAAACAACTGGTCCGGTCGACAGTCCACTCCATTTTGAGTCAAAGAAAATGATTTATAGCATATTTAAGCTAGCTTAGAAACACAATGGAATTCGATGGAGTTAATGCTAATCGTAATAAAATAACATAAAAACTAATCATGAGACGGCAAAATCAGATCCATAAAAAGAAGAAAAAAAAATCTTAATCCAGAGTCACTCAGCTGTGCGAAATCTCAGTAACTCTAGCCCCACTTCCTGAAAAAGATACGTTATTCTGGACAGATAATTACATAGCAGGAATCCGTCTGTTCCTGAGCCAAGAAGGTTGCAGCAAACGAGTGTCAGGCAGAGAGACGTGGGAGAGTTGGACTAATATTTAAAGGCCAATGTGAACAGGTCACTGCTTATATAAAATGGTTTTAATATATTTGATATGACATGTATTTATATGATAATGTACGTTGCGCTCGAGGTTACGGTTCCAAAATGGAGTCTAGCAGTATGTGACATTTCCAATCTTTATTTTGAATAAGATTTGCTATCAAGAAAAGAGGAACTGGAATCGACTAAACCTCGGACATGAACTTTAACTACAACACTGGTCCGTTAAACAGCGCAAGGAAAAAAGTGTCTTCCTTTGGTTCTTGAGTAAGCCTCGGGTGAAACATTTAACACCAGTGCCAAGTGTCTCCCCTAAGAATCCGTTTTTCAGAGTAAAAACTGCTAAAAAAGTTGCCATTACAGGGCTAAAGTTTATGTCCTGTTTACAGCACTCTCAAGCTGCTACGACAGATGTTATTTTAGTCCCCAACTGCATCATTCTAAATTATTCATTGCTGAGGAAGCACTGAGGGCAGGGCGACAAGGAAATAAGAGACAAGTCCGGACACGCAAACACTGATCAGTTTGCTTAGCGCAATTTTTTTTTTTTTAATACTCTGTATTCACAGAGTTGGCAGTCCCCCAAGAACAATCCTGAAGCGTAAGGAGAAATCTGGAGGAGAAAGCACACCTGAACGACTTGGTTAGGACCTAAAACCAGGTATGTTGACCTCAAGTCTGCTGTAACACTTGAGGTATTCAGATATATTCTGAGAAGATATATATACACAGCAAATTTCACCTCAGTTGTCCAGGTCACCGTGTGCAATCCACTTAGAAATACAGTAAATTGTACAATGATAAGACTTTAAGAATGAGTGACAGGACTTCAAGGAATGCACCGGTATAGCCCATAATCCTCCAAAGGTCAACGTGAGGGCATCAAGAAGGAATGAGGAGCGATAGGAACAAAGCATCCTACTGAACCAGATACGACAGATCACCAGCAGCCTCGATAAACAAGACTGAGCTGGAAACTGGTGAAAAGTCATTAGAGACGCTCAAGAGCAGGGGGAAGTGATGTGACTGCAACCCAGAGCCTGAAACCAGAGTTCCAATAAAAAATAAGGACGATGGAATTAGGTTAGCATGGGGGAAATAATGCCCCATTGAGATTTTTAATTGCTTTTGATTTCATTTGCACCCCTAATGTGGGGAGCGCTCGAGGGAGTCCGTTTTTGCTTCATCTCGTGCACCATCGTGCAGGCATAAAGCACCAGGGCCTCGTGGTCGAAATTAGCCAACAAATCACGTCCCGTAAGCCTGGTTAATGCTTTCCCAGGCCATCACTGCGGGCAGGTAATTAGTTTAACAGTGCGGAAGGATGAAAGAGTCGAGTTCCTGGCAGGCTTGCAGGTTATGGGATCGCAAGGGGAAGTCAAAAGTTTCACAGAGGTGGCAGGAGGAGTATGGCATTTTTATGAAGCCGTGCCAATATTGAGGAAAAGGAAGCCTGTGTTTTTCACTGGAACACCAGGTGCAGCAGGACCAACTGGTGATTTTTTTAGACTACAGACAAGAATTCTGGATCTATAAGATACCAGACTATCCATTAGACTGTGTTGCCAAAATTGAGAGTAAAAAAAAACCAAAAAACACCCAAGCACAAAAATCATGTCAGTGAAACCTTTTTTTTGTACTAGCCAAGAGAACCACAAACTCACCTTGCATTCTATTGACTCAGAAGACCAGATAATTCCCAGTTCCCCTAGTTCAGAGTTCACGGAGTAAGTTAACTGCAACCGGAAGCACATCACATCCAGTGTCCTATCTTCTTGAGTGACGTGGCCTCTCCACCAGGAGAAATTATATATGAATTCCGGTTTCACTGAATAAAGCAGGAAAGTCTAGTTTTACATTGGCTCCTATATCACTATATCAAGGGGATCACATGGGGGTCAGGTCAACCATATTTGCCCATTTAAAAAAAATTGTAGCTAATATAAAATTGTAATGAAGTCAGCACCAGATTTGGAGCAAACAAAAAAACAGAATTTGGTACATTTTGTTTGAGAGAGTTTTCAACACCGGGTGTCGATGCTTTGGGAGGTGGATCACATTGTACATGGAAGCAATCGGGATTTGGTCTTAAATAAAATGCCTGAACTTTCTTTTTACAGTTTAAAGTTTAATGTTAGCCAATACTGGATGAAATGGGAATCTTCTAGAAGAATCTACTAAAAAACAGAACTGTTTCTATCTAGGCTACAAACGGGACACTTGGAAAGAGCGTTGTTCGGTGTCAAGTAACAGGGACACCGGGGACAGACTTCAGCGCTCAGAGCAAACACCCTTCAAACGTCCTGTCCTGATGCCATGACAAAGCAGGTGGCCTGATTAATTATACCAAACAATCCCACAATAACAGGAGATTTTTACAAACATAAAACAACCGTTTAGCAACCTGCCAGAAGGACCTTACTCATATCATAATGACTTTTTCTTCACAAAGTTATACAAATGAGTTGTTTTTTATTTTTTTTTTGTTGGTATGGTAACCTGCAGAAAAAGTAGCACAGGTGCCAGACAGCACCTTGTTCTGGAACAGAGCAACCCAATCTCCCGGCAGTTTCCAACAAGTGGAGACGAGCCATGACTTTTTAAGTAAAAGAACCCATTATCAATCAAAAAAAAAATGTGGAAAGCCCAAGGTACATCTTAATTAAAAATCCAAAGATGGTATTTATATGCAGTAATCTGAACAAAGCAGTCACTTTTGATCAGCCTGTAGGGAAAAAAAAACAGATCTGTGAAGAGAGAGATGGAACGGAGGAACTTGTACGACACAGTCCATCTCGGCTGATGGAGTGAAAGATTCACAAGACAGGAGATAGAGAAGTGAGCAGGAGGGGGGGGGGACCGGAGGACCGGCATGTGAAAGTGCAGTCGAGTGTTGATGTACAAATTTATCAGGCCTTCATCTTGCCAAGTGGTAGACTTGCTCGTTGGGTTTAGAGCAAGTACGCAGCTGTGATGGACGGTCTCCATCATGTTTAAGGTCATGCTTGTATCGAAATAAGGAAAGCAGTTGGAGTTTAGATCTGAAGTTGATCTCTGACAATAACAGTGTGACAAACAAAAATACTTACAATCCGTATTTAAACAAAGAAAACCTAATCAGAACGTTATCATTCCTCCACCTCGTTCACCAAGATATAATCTAAAGCTAATAACAAACTGATCTAAGAATATGATGTTTAACACAAAGTAATCATTTATACGTTGAAGAACATGTTTACGGAAGGAGTCTCCAGTGTCGGTGGACAGAGGAGTTTGTGTTTCTTGGTATCGTAAGCTTCAATTTTAGCTTATTAAATTAGAAAGTTTTTATTAACTTGCATGTTTTTTATTAATAAATGAATTTTCTCTATTAAGATCGCACATCCAAAACTTCTAATACAGCTGAACGATTCTCCACGCGATGCGACACTCGTCATTAACGGACACTTTAATACGTTGTGAAACCAGTCCGTGTATTCAGAAGGATTAGCGAGAGAAGGTTCTTCATTTAAAAGGAGTATAAAAAAAAACTAACTTAAAGAAGTTAATTCAAGGACTCTGAGATTTGCCTGAGGAATCCATTTAATCTTTTGTTGCAGGATAAAGTGGAGGGCTTAAAAATCACAAAATAGCTGATATTCCAAACATGAAACAGCTTCAGTGCCCGTTTTGATCCTCATGTCAATAGTCATGGTACAAGCGCTTACTTGCTGGTTCTGAGAACTCTCTGACAGGAAATCAACACTGTGCGGAAAAAAAAAGTTCATGAAGCAAAAATTGCTCAATAGCCTAAGAGAAAAGAAGAGAAAAGAACAATAGTTCCATTCTGAAATGTAAATATATTTAAAGTTGAAAACACTATTTCATCATCTATCCAGCACTGCTGACCAGCATTACTCAGGATGATTAAATCAGCCACTAATCCCTCCATCCCTGGATCAGAGACGCCATGACGACACGTATAACGCATCAAGATGTGGCAGGACTTTAAGCCTGCGGTCTCCAAGCTGCTTAACCCTCCTTCCATTTAATATTCGCCACCCAAAAAAATAGAAAAAATAGAAAAGAAAACTACACTACTGTACAATGAGGAAGGCTGCAAAAGTTCTTTCATGTCAGAAAAGCAAGTTATCACCGGCCTGGAATCGGCAAAGAAAAAAAAAAAGGAAGGAAAAAAAAGTGCCAGCGTGGTTGTGTGTCCTCACAGGCCCAGTCTGTGAGGTTGAAATATCGGTTCTCTACATTCTACGTCAAATACATCACTGTCCCTGCGCTGCCAAGGTCCACAAATACATCATCCTGCCTAAGTACTCGGTGAGCTGGGTAAACAAATGACAAACCTTCATTCTGCAATGGTGAGCTCCCTGGGGTGAGACGCTGGGTCGGTGAGGAAAGATATACAATAGGCTGCTTATGGGAAACCATGTAGCATGAAATCAAGTTCTGAGAACGGTTCCTCCAGAGGGTTCGGGAATTACGGCATCAAATTATGAGATTTTAAATGACGTAGCCATCATGTGGTTTTAATTCATTGTGAAAACTTTGTTGGTGTAGTGTACAGTGAGGTCTGAGCAAAACAATGTCGATTTAACAATATTACCTATTTACCTGAGGGCAAATTTATTCCAGGTGCATTGGGGTTGAATCTGCACTTCTGATTCCGGATTGGTCAGATTTCTTCACCAAAATCAAATCAGTTCTTCTGTTGGTTACAACAATCTTACTTCCATATAAACGTATTTATTGTGATCCAAATCACGGCCAGCATCCTTTCATCCGGATATTTATTCATCTTTGCTTTTACTTGCTTCTGGTTTCATCGAAAAAGTTGCGAGTTCCCTCCAGTATCCTTGTATCAAAGGCTCACGAGTTTCCGAAGTTACACCTTCTTTCACCTCCTAGTCGCACGTGTGTATGACTGAACGTTTGACCTTCCCGTGACCTTGACCTTGTCCGGAGCGAATCCTGCCGGTGCATAGAAACCACTTATATACAACCACTTATACTGTATAAGAGGATTAAATCAGGACAGGATGTTACGTTATGGGAAACTAATCACCATCAGTATGAGAAGTAGTATTAACGTGTGAATAATAAAACTTCACAGACTCAACAATTTATGATCTCCTCGCTTTGATCTAGCGCAAGTCAGACGTGCGAGCTAAAGCCCGGTGTGAGCGTAATTTGTTGCAATTAATCATTAATCTCAATGAACTGTTTCCCTCCTCTACAACTGTTATGTTCCATGTTCACCTGTGGAGGTGTTTAAAAAATAAAACAAACAAACAAACAAGATTCCCGTTTTCCCACATCATTCACGTGTACACTTAGAGCAGTGAAACTAAATAAACTCTGAGTTTGTATGAAATATTCCAATAGGCTAAAAGATTTCAACTTTAAGCCGGAGCGTGCCTAGAAGCGAGTCAGCAGAGACGTGAACGTGGAAGAGAGACAGGTTTTTATTCTTGAAGCTCCAAGCACTAGATACTATTCTGCTATAGTGTTAGCTCACAAATAAACACTGTTTCAGACGAGAGAATTAAAGTCATATAGAAATGATTTTGTTCAATAATATATTTAGGATGGTCTGCAGAGAAATGAAGAATTCTGCTGTTTTTTTTCTCCCCCCAATGAAAAAAAAATTCAAAAGAGGTAAAATTCAACTTCACATTCACATTAATCTGGATGACTGAAAAAATGGCTTTGCTCTCCGATGTATATTTAGAAGCAATGCTAATTTTTTAGTCATGTGATCAGTCATGTGACTCAATTAACTCAAAACAAACAAAAACCTTTCTACAAATATTTCCTGCTCCAGGAAGCTGAAATCAAATCAAATCATGATATTCTAAAACGACTAATCCAAAAGCACAGTATAAGATTTTACACAAAGATTAAAAGCTTTGAAGATACAACTGTCATCCAATCAGGCTTATCCGCTCGAAGCAGGCTTTAATCGTGTGATTTTACTTATTTATTTATTTTTGCGCCGCTGTCAGTGAGAAGAATCGCATGTGGTAAAAATAGTGTCTCACAGACCAGAGATATTGTCTTTATTACCTCAAGATCACTGTGTTGAAGTGAAAATGTTCTGAAGGCAAATCAGGATCAGGCACTGCATCATTACATCAAATAATCTGAAATGAACATTTGTTTTAGCTCAGCTTTTAGGAGGAACATCTCTAACTCATCTATAACAGGCGTCTTCACTTTCAGATGAATGAGCTTTTGGTTTCAGGGAAGTGGTTTGGACGTGTAAAAAACAGATATGTATGAAAACGAAGCGTGTTGCGCCATATATATATATAAGCTCAAAGATTGAAAGATTGAAATCCGAGAGAAGCCCAAATAAATCAGCGAAAAAAAAGAGAGAGAGAGAGAGAGAGAGAGAGAGAGAGAGGTGGGGAAATGAACTGAACCTGTGGCTTTCCAGATTTCTACAAGTTCCACACTCGGTGAAAGAGCAGGTGAGGTTGGAGCTTTCTATAGAGAAGGAGAACAGGGAGGAGGTGACCTTTCCATCAAATTTCCCAACACACTTCTGTCTGTTGGCTGGAGGCGGACATGCCCGGGCCTGGCCAGAATCCTCCGCCATCTCACCATCAGAAGCGTGGGATCGCTGTGTAAACGAACACCCTGGCAACAGTGCTGATTTCTTTCTCTGTGTGTGTGTGTGTGTGTGTGCGCTGTTCTTCTGTTACAATGCCTGAATAAATTAAACACATTCTGACAGCGAGCACGGTGATTTAACCAGCTCCACAAGGCTTAGTCGAAGCAAAAGCACCATTGTTGAAGTAAAAACTGAAGGAAAGTATTTTAAAATTGGTAATAAATCCTTCCTCAGTGCACGGCTCTCAAAGATCAGTTCGAAAGTGTCTGAGGATTGGGAAGGTATGACAACGTCCTCACATTCCACCAGGAATTAAGCACTCGAGATGTGCCGTTATAGGAAAATAATAAATGACTGTGCGTTTATTACAGAATCCCACATTATACGTTGGAGACGCACGTCACTTCCTGTTCTCACAGCTCTAAACGGTCACTGTCTTGTAAACTCTTTCCAAGAACTGGTTTAGCTGATTTCGATATTTAACACCATCCACAGCCGGGTTGAAATAATTACAGCTAGAATGTTTTGTTAATGAATAATTAAGAAACCAAGTCGTTACTCGCTCACATGCTTCAAAATATGAAATAATTATATAAATAAATAAAACAGCACGGTGCCAAGTTTCATGACATCAACGGAGGGAAAGTCCAGCAATTTAAAGTGTAGCTGGAAAAGTTTTATTGGGAAACATCTGGAAAGCCTTTCATTATACGTGTTGACTAATGCTATCTTTCGCAACCACAAACCAAAGGCAAAGTCCAGTAAGTGCAATCTAAAATAAATACAAGCGAGAATTTAAACCAGGATCAAACTAGATGAAAAATCCATCCTGGCTCGAACCGCAGTCTGACTTTTTTCCTGTCATTATAGTCATTGCATAGGAACTGAAGTATTTGAATTCTTCAGATGATGAAACATGATTCGTAATCAAGATCAGGTTTGTGTGATGTGACAATTGAAGCGTATGCTTAAAACTGAAACCCTGTGTCAATATTTAACAATGTTGGCGTTTACTTCGAAAATACCGTAACAACGGTGTTTCAAATTTCAAAATCATGCCGTTTTATCATAACGCCATTGGATCGAGAACTGTCTCATGATTTCTGTTTTTCAGCCATGTTCTCATTATCAACCGAACATTTAGTACTTGCAATTAGCTAGCTGCTCTTTGGCAAACCTCTTTGAATCAAGCGGCACGTTAAAAAAAAAGAAGAAAAAAAAACACGTAGAGGCGTGGGTTTTTCAAACTTTTAGAAATAGTAGTGCTAAATGCTGAAAATAAGAAAAAATTTGGGAACATTTTCTAGAAAAAAATTGCCCGAAAGGAACTTGCAGCCAAAGTTGAACTTTTTGTCTGTTCTGGATGATTAGCTTAAATCGTTAACCGGGTCATCGTACAAGTCTCATGATCATCAATCTTCCATTTTTTTTTCCTTTAAATAATGTCTACATGGTGTTAACCAAAGAACTAAGAAAAATGGGCTATAAAAAATACGTTACGCCTGCTACACCACATTAACTCCCCCAGGCACCCTTTTAAACCCAAGCCCCTTCCCATTCAGCCATTGTAGGAAAGGGGGAAAAAAAGCAAAGGGATCAAATGGCAGCCATAAAGCAAAAGCTTCTACAACGTTTCTAATTAGGAAGTGCTGCCAAATCATGGTGGAGAAAAAAATGTGTGAGGTCCATGTGACACGGAGACGGGCTGACGTCATGTCGCCCTTCAGGGATTTATATTTTTATATTTATAGAGCAGTTTTAAAACCTGCTGCCTGGCTTAGTGGCGCAGATGCACACAGAGATGGAGGGCTGTGGGTGGATGAGAAAGCAGATGACTGGCATCAACTAGGCTGAAATGTACATAATATACACTCGAGACTCAGATTGCAGAGCAGAACGCAAAGTTCTAGGATTGAAAGCATGAGTAATGGGATGGGATCAAACGTCACAGCTTCGGGTTGCAACAAAGGCCTCAGGTTCGGTACATATTGGGACATATTTTGTCCAAATGAACTTCCTATGGCGTTGAAGAACTACTAAAAATTTAACACACAGTAAATATCGGTATGTCAAAAATTGTGAAAAGCGACGCACATGCTTCATGTGGACTATAGGAGCTTGGGATGGAAAGCACTGGTGTCAAACTAAGAGGTTCTCTATGCCGAAACATGGAGCTGTACTGCCTCATACAACCCACCAGTTTGGAGGTGTATTGCCTCATACAACCCACCAGTTTGGAGGTGTATTGCCTCATACAACCCACCAGTTTGGAGGTGTAATGTCTCATACAACCCACCAGTTTGGAAAGGTACTGACCCTTACGCTTAATCAATTGACTGTACTGCCCCAGTGCCTCACATCAGTTTTGAACTCGACTGCCCCAGCCATCATATCAGTTTTGAACTGTTCTGCCCCATACACTCCTTCGGTTCAAATCTGTACTGCCATTTACATACCCTCAGTTTGGAAGGGTACTACCCCTTAACCACCATCAATTAGTAGAAGTACTGTCCCATACACCCCACCAGTTTGGAGCTCTAATGACTCATACATCCCACCAGTTAGAACAATACTTAACCATACACCCCACCAATTTTTTGACAGTCCAAACCATTTTCACTATAGCTTGTGAACCTTTACGAATATGAATAAATAATAACATAACTATGCTTAGTTTATAAATAATGTCGATGATATAACATCAGTAAGATATAAATCCATTAATTAAAAAAACAGGTCACTGTTATCTTAGAGTCTGCCAGTTAAAATCTCTTCTTTTTTACTCAAAACAACCTGCCCACTATTTCATTGTTCACCAAGATCATATTTAACCAAGGCTACATCACTGCGGTGTCCATTCTCAAACTAGCCAGGCTTGACAATGTCAAAGAAAAGAAAAATTGACTCTGACTGGAGGAGCTTGGACTTCTGATTACTTTTTTGTGCAGTGCGAGGACAAGGCCATTTGTCTCATACGTCAGGAGTCAGTGGCTGTGTTTAAAGAATACAACCCAACAGCTATACATTATGATTCTCAACTCAAGGAGTAATACAGCTGTCTTGTAGGCGGGTGACGTCTGAGAAAACTGCGATTTGTTTCTTACGTGCGCTCGTACGACTGCTCCCATTGTCTGGTAACAAACGAAATAAAACGTGTGCGCTCCAATGCAGCGTCCACGTGAGATCACGTTTTATTTTCTTTACAGGAAATTTTGCTGTAATTAAACTAAAAACAATAAAACTACCATTTTCTTAGTAACAAATTCATTTAACCGTCGAAGGTAGGAGAATTGAGGTTTTACAGGGACAGAAGACAACTAGTGTAGAATTGGTCAGAGGAATTCCAGTCTTTTGGGTACCTGATATCTAATTGGCAGAGAACTGAGAAATACTAAAATAAAACTTTGTTTAATGATCCGCTTTCATACCAATCGTGTAGAACGCAAATGAAGTGCTGAATGCATGAAAAACTTAAACGGTGAATAATGCTAACAAAAGAAAGGTCAGGTTTTTACTGAATATAGCAACAGGGATACATGCGCAACAGCCCACGGACACGAATCGATGCAAATTGACAGGTACGCTGAGGCGTCATGTTGAATTCTTATCCAAGTCCACATTTGTTTCTCCTATCTCGAGCATGACAGAAGGAGGGGGGAAAAAAAAAAAAAAAAAAAAAAAACATGCTTGGCTTATGGAAAAATGACAGAGCTACATGAGGGAAAGAGTCTTAGAAGAGCTCAAATTATAAAGCATGAATGACGAGAAGAGGAACAGCGACAAACTTTTAGAAATCAAACAAACCACTGTTTCCTCTTTGTGGGTGTGTTATGAAGACCGTGGAGCCTCCGGCCAGCTGCAGCCTCGGCAGTTTTAGCCATCCTGTGTTAGTGAGCTCGGTGTGTGTTTGTGTATGTGTGGACTTGAAACGGGACAAGCGATTGACCCTGCGTTTTCCCACACTGCCAAAGGATTTCCAAATCGGGAACGTGGACGAGTTGGCTAGAAAACTCTCTTGGCTTTCCTTACTTCTGAGCTGCAACATCATCTAGTCACACGAGTGTGCATGAATGCTTGAGCTCTCAAAGTGACAGCTGGAAAAGCTATATCTGTCGCTCTCATCGTATAGAGAGACCTGGTGAGAAATCTGATATGGTTACATGAGCGTTACCTGAGCAAGGCTAACATTTCCGCTCTGCTTCTATCGCTCATGTTTTGCAAGCCGTCGAAAACGTTACGGCGGGTAAGCTTAACCTCAGGGGATGAAATGCTGAAATAATAATACTTTAAATTAATAATACTAAATTAATAATACTTTAAAGTGCCAATAATTTTGTTAAACGTTGCAGACCTGTTCATTGGAACTAGAAAGAAATCGCTCAGTTCTTTAAACTGTTTCCCTTTTCACTTTTGAAGGAAAGCAGAGTTTAAAAAAACTAGGACTTTTCTTCAGGTTGAGTAAATAAATGGTTTAAAAAAAAAAAGTAGTAGATGTCGTCCCCATTGGACACGGGGACCATCACACATAGGACAAAAAAGCTAAAAATATCTCATTTTTTCCACAGACTTCTTTGAGATTTAGTTCACAAAACTGATTTGGACTTTTTGAGAATTAAATTGGTAGCTTGTAGACTCATAATCAAAGACTCAATCAAAGACTCAATAAAAAAAAATATTTACACCATTTAATCAGTTGTCATTTAATCCATACTTTCAATGCATAAAAGGGGATAAATTGAGATATTACAAGCCAGAGACATCACTGTCCATCACTTATTTAAGTCATTTTGATTCAGACAGCCGGTGTGAGTCGGTTACTATTTCCGTCATTATTTCCTCCACTCCACTCCCTCATCAAGGGCCCTCCAGCAGCCAGAGCATCTTGTGCTTCTTACCCATAATCACCCACTAAGGCAGGGGTGGCAAGAGCATTGATCTGTAAGCAGTCTGTTATCTTTTCGAGTATCACCATCTCATTAAATCCGCCGTGATATCTCGGGGTGTGATTATGGCAGCTGTCGGGGCGAAAGTGGCCACATCTGCTATTAGACAAGCAAAACAGCTGCCTGCGAAATCACGTCTTACGTTACGACCTGAGACGGCTCCGGGCGGCCGTTAGCATAATTACACACTCAGGTAAACCAACACATGGCACTGAGTGAGACGATGAACGCTCCGCATACTCACTCAGAAGGCGATTTTTCCCAAAACGGCTGCTTTTACTTATCATTTTATTGTCTCGCCTCACTTCTGTTGGATAATTTTTTAATTTCAGCCCTCTAACTCTTTTAGCAAGATTACTTAATAAATCCAAACCGTTCGACTGGCGTTGAGAATTGTGGAAAACGTGCAGGGAGGCATTCAAATGTAACACTCTAAAATTTAGTCATTTGGAAGCGCTTTCTAAAAGCGATGCCCGCAGAATCAAAATTCGGAAAACGTTCCAAGTTAATTAGCAGCCGTTGCCTAAAGGGAACGGCCATACAAATTCGACTATGCTGCGTATCGCTAATTACACAGGTGCTAAACCTTTAGCGTGATTACCTTTTACTTCAGGTCACTTCAAGTATTGCGCTCTCACAAGACATGACCATTCTGACTGTAAGCAATATAGACCCTTAAAAATAAACAAATAAATAAATAAATATTCAGCACAAGCTTTCAAATGGTTCATTATTAAACTTCTTTCCCCAAGGTTCCAAGTAAATCTCCAGGTAGAACTTCTAGCTAGAACCGTCTATGAATAAGACATTAAATTTTCAAGTAAAGGAGGGTGCAAAGGTGGTGTGGGTGGTAGGGGTGGGTGTATGGGGCAAAACATGACTCAAATACATCCATCAATAATTCACCAGCGTAGCGATCAGCGCCGGGTTCACGCGAACGCTGGTGTACGACGTCTTTCGAGGTGCGTCCGTGGAGATGGAAGGAGAAGAAAATGGCCTATGGTTAGAAACAGAATGAGCTGCTGCCTGCTCTGAAAAAAAAAAAATGTGCCATGCATTTTTTATTGTCATGAAGCAATTAGGCAAAATCCTGTCAAGGCAAAAATCATTCACTCGGTACTTGAATGCTGACAGGACACGCTGTATTAATGTTTCAGAGCATCAGCATGAGTCAGATCTGCCTCTGATTCATGCATTCAGTTCAAAACTCAAGGTCAGAACAGTAACCTTTTTGAAAAAAATCTCATTAGCAAAAAAAAAGTGATCAGCAACAAGAATCATCAACAGTCATTAGAAAATAAAACAGTTCCATCTTGAAATTCTTCTCCATGTTGTAGGAACCATTAAAATGTTCGAGGTAGAACCAGATAACAGTGAGTTGTGGAGAAATTTAATCCGATAGGGGATTTTCTATTAGTAATTTTCACACATGGTTCCAAGTAGAGCTCATTTTAGAGTCTTTAAGACCCTTAAGGGATCCTTCCTTGTTCTTCAGGTATCCTACCAGAACATGTTCCCAGTCAAACCCTTTTAGGAACTAAGAAATCCAATACAAGTTTCACATGTACATGATGTATTACTAGAAGCTTTAACCATCCAAGAACCCTTGGAGAACCCTTACTTCCAGGAGTGAACCCCCCAACAGTGGGTTTTTAAAGAAGGTTCCAAGTAAAACCACTACAGGAAGCTAGACTATCTAATGAACCATGACAATGAAGCATCCATCCATCAAATCCAATCCAATCTATCCATCTATCTATTCATTGAAGAATCCTTGTTTCACCAAATTTCTAACTTCGTTGAAGGTTCTAAATACTAGATTATTAACCATCCAACATCCTGAATCAAAACAAGGCCCATTCACATTCTGGGTATGCTAGAATCTTGTAACCATCCAAGAAACCAGTGGAGAACCATTGTTCCAAAAGTATATGCTCACTTTCAGAAAAGAAACGTGACGAGCGATTTAGACTTCCTGGGTTGAATCCTAAAAGAGGGTTTCAAAAACTTGACTTTCAAAGAAGCTTTGAGGAACCCAAGGGGTTCTTTGTCCCCTGGAGGAATCCTTAAAAGTTACTGTTTTTCCTGAAATTCGCAAGTTAAATCTTGCCCTCTAAGACATTCTTTAGTTTGTCCACCTGGAGGAACCTAATAAACATTCTAAATGAACCCCAACAACAAGCTGGAACCATTAACCATCTAAGGAACCATTGCAAAATCCATGCTTTTAAATGTACAATATCCTCTTTAATGGTCAATCCGGAGAACAAGGTTCTCTGCAGAATCCTACAACTAAGGGATCAACAGAGAGTTTTTCCCTTTTAGAAAACAAAAAAACCTTTAATTATTCAATGAAACTTTAAAAACACTGAGTCTAAATAAAGGAGAATGTACCGTACCATACATTTAGCACCAGACATTAGCGGTGTGTTAATTTATGTAGACGATGACATCTTTAATTACTAGTCAGTGCGCTGGCTAGCTACTAATTAGGCTAAATCAGCTTAAAGTGACAAATTAAATTAGTCTGAAATGAAAGGTTTAGGATTTATTAATGTTACTTCGCTATAAAAAGAAAAAAGAAATGCTTTTGTTCAGGACACAACCTTATTTCCCCTCAAGATCTGAGACTTTAATGAGCCACATTAGAGTTCTTACCACACCGCCACGATTGAGATGCAAGGAATTTCGGCGTGAAAGTCGTCGAAAACATCTCGGTAGACTAATGTGTTGCTGAATGACTAATTCAGACTAATTATAATACACACAGCATGTGAGCACGAAGCCACATGATGGCAGGGGGAGGTGGAAAAAAAAATCATTTAAAAGCTTTCTCCAGGAGAAAAAAAAAAAAAAAAGAGAACATGGAAAATCTCAATGAAAGACTTTGACAAGCTGTTGCTAACAATTTAAAAGTTAGCAACAGCATATATATGGTCTGTCATGTAATGTGTCACTTTCTTTACAGGCATGTAAATATTCTTCTGTAAAGTTATTTA
>JAOTRN010000026.1:12685970-12703018 GCA_028566695.1 Bagroides melapterus | reverse complement strand
ATAAGAATTAAAGTGCTGTGATTGTAATATATACTTTAATTAACACACACACACACACACACACACACACACACACATGCTTCTCCCAGGCTCAGGGTCCTTCTCGCTCTCAGGGTCAGCTGATCTCTTCCTCGGAGTGAATGGGGAGCAGCCTGGCTACCACATGGGGGCTCAGGTTAGACCCTTTCACCGTCTTTCTCCTATTTAATTAAATGCCCCACGCTGCATGCTGCCATCCCCGGGGGCACGGACGCATGCACGTTCAGTCATTGTGTTAATTTGTGTGCGTGTGTATGTATTTACAGTATTGTGTGTTTGTGTGGATGCACCTAAACTTCCTTATCCTCTCTCTCTCTGGTAGGACTCACGCTTTTCAGACAGACTCTATAGTCCCAGAGAGAGCCGGGTGAGGAGATCATTTCACACGCATGCTTTATACGTGGACAAACCTAAAAACCCACAGTGGTTTTTTATTATTTTTTATTTATTTATTTATTTTTTTAAGAAAGCGACGGCACAGTGCAGTCACGGTGGGAAAGATCGCATTATACCCCAAATTCTTTCCAAGCTCCATCTTAACCTAGAAGAGGTCACGGCCCTGCTCTCATTTCAGCTCGGGTTCTTTTTAAAATAAGACTCGTACAAGCGCTTGATAGTTCTGCAAATGTCAAATAAACAGCAAGTCAAGTTAGAACAAGCAACACCACTCACGAATAAATATTAAATATCGATTTAAAAAAAGGTAAAGAAATCTGCACAAAACAATTTTATGAACATAATCTGGCTGGTCAAATACTAGGATTTCTAAAAAAATATTTTAGAATATTTGTCCAATTATTGGATTTATTGATGCGAAATTAAGTAAAAGTTACATTTGAATAAAAAAAATTCACATCAATCTTCAATCTACACCTTTTTTTTTTTTTTTAACCAAATTCTCTGAAACAAACCACGTCTGAGGTTTAATCAATCAGACTCGACTGGAATTCATGGGCCATGATTTTCACCTGCCATCTTTCCCACGTTTGTTCAGAACAGGACATTTTATTAGATTGCGTGTTTATACTCACAGACTCGGTTGTTAATGACTCACAGAACATTACTTTGCTCTGTAAAGGTGTACATGATGTGTTTACTAACAAAAAATGCATGTGCTGATTCCAAATAATCCACATCATTATATTTACTTCTTGTTTATTATGAGTGTGTTCTGTTGCGTATTAGCGATGTGTTCTGAGACTCTAGTTCCGACCAAATAAAAAAAAAAGCTCTTTAAACTGGTTTTACAAAGTGACTTCATCAGAGGAGCTCAGACGTGACGGTTTCTTGATTTTCAGCTCATGTTCCTAGTCGCTGCAGAGGTTTTAAGTCGGTGTGTTTTTGATTCAAGAAGCTACAGGAGGATTGTTACGACATTTATGCTGTGAGAGCTGATTGATCGCAAGATTTATTTATATGCAAATAAAGTTTTGTGTCTTGAAATATGCAATCTTAATATCTAGGCTAATGCTGTAAGAATTGGGAATAATCTGGGAAGTTTTTACCGAACAGTCCAGAAAGCTGATTTTTATTATTTATTTATTTATTTTTAAAACGTTTAATCAGTAAACAGTTAATGCTCAGACGTTACTTTATAATCTCTTTAACCGACATGTACGAGCTTTATAGTGACAGGAGACGCAGAGTGGGCGGAGCTTGTGGCTTCTTCAAAGCTGTAAACGTTTCTGTTGAGTCGTGACTCTTTTTGTTCCTAAAAAAAATGACTGATTTTGTTTTTTCTCAGTTTATGTTCTTGCCTTAAGAGAACTTTGTTGATTTAGTGGACATTTGATTAACATAATTACAGGAATTTTTTCATTTTTTAAGTATTTATATTTGTCCTAATTTAAGGTGCAGTATAAATTGTGTTCTGCTTATTCATGTGATTGTTTACATCGAGTCACCTTTTTTTTGCGTGTGTGTGTGTAGACTAACGGGACCTGGCAGGACCAGAACACGCCCCCGTCTCCAGCTGGAAGCGAGGGCTCTGACAACTCGGACTGATGTCCGCCGCCGTTCCCTGACACGTCTGAGAGACGAAGACGGAGGAGAAAACGGAGAGAACGATGGTCACTCTTCTGCAAAAGTGCAGTGTTTTTAGTTTTGCTTTTTTTTTTTTTTTAAAAAAAAAAAAAAAAAAAAAAGTCTATCTGGAAAGCGTGTGCACAAGAGAGACGGAGGAAATGGCTTTTTATTTAGGCTCATGTACTCAGCCGTTTGTTTTTATTTTCTGTTTATAGTTTTGATTTTTTCACCATCACTACTTCCACTACACGTTACTGCAATATCTGGTCTCTGAAGAAGGACGGGAAACTTTATAAGCTGCATTAAGTCTGCTTTTCTTTATAACTATAGTACTGTTACTGTTATCACTGCTATTCTAACCCTATACTGTTTTTTTCAAGCTCAGATAGAGATGAATTGGCGTGGCTAAAAGGGGCAATAGAGAATAATCCAAAGATCGTTTTGTCTTTTTGATTTGTTTTGTTTTTTGTTTGTTTGTTTGATTGGGTTTTTTTTTGTGTGTGTGTTTCTCTTTTTTACTGTGTGTACCTGTTTTCCGAATGGGGTGCGTTTGCGGTCTTTATTTACGGTTTGAATGCGTATATCAACAGTGCTGTCTTTCTCTGTACAGTGAAACACCTGTATTCTCTACCTCTTTTACAATAAAGACTGTCTGTGTACACATTCAGCCACACCGCCACACAGCCTCTCATTTCACTGTGGGTTCAAAGGGCAGGGGTCAGGATTTATACATCAGACATAACCGAACACTTCAGAGGGGTTAATTATCCTTTATTGCTTTGTTAGGTTGATAAAAGTATCATATTGCTGTTCTTAAATAGATTTTCGTGATCTATAATATGCATGATGTTTATTTTTATTAATAATTATATCCGCTCAATTTATTTGCACATTGTCAAAGCAGCTTTACGTACGGAATAAAATTTTTATTTATCTTATCTTCAGTGATCAAGCCTGAGGTGACGATGATGAGGGAAAAACTCCCTGAGATGATATGAAGAAGAAACCTTGAGAGAAACCACACTCAGAAGTGTACCTCATCCTCATTTGGGCGACACTGAACAGGAAATAATAATCATAATAAGTAAATATAATTAATGTGCTTTCTAGAATAGTTTACAGTCGAGATGAATTAAGCAACCAAGAGCTCCTGAGGAACCATCAGGTCAGCAGGAGTTTACCACAAACCAAACGCTCAATCCTTCTTGCCCAAAGATTTCAAATAATCGCTGATGAAGACCTGAGCGTAAAGCAGACTGACGCAACAGTAGTTCAGAAAAGACTCCAACAATTATTAACCTTTCGGCATTTCACTATTTTAAAGAACCGGTGTATTATTTCAGCAGTGAATGAACTGCTTCTATCAGAGTCGGTCATTGTTACAGAAGAAAACATTTATATTAAAATATCGTGAACGTGTATTAAGAGTTCATTTATCTTTCATTATCAGCTCTTGGCTGATTAATTATTCAGGTTACAAATTAACTTCTATACGTTCATGAGACAAAAATGTTTTATTTAACAGTTGAACTAATTGTCTAGTTTATTTTACAAATTTAAAAATTCATGTTAAAATCATTAGTGGTCATGATATTTGTATATAATAATATATACAGCTGGCTACAAAAGCCTGAGTCCACTACCGGAAGTTTCTCTTAGTTATTTTTTCTGTTAGTTATGAAAACCTAATACAGTATTTTATAATATGAGACTCCTAACCCTAAAAGCAATCTTATTAATCTTTTTTATGACACTATCAACCTTTATCACCAAATATTATTAGAATTGTTACTTATGATCTAAAATTGTTACGTACGTGGGTTTTGTATATGTTCAGGAAGTTCGATAACTCAAAAACATCCTGGATGGCTTATAAATGCAATTTTAATAAAACTAGGAAAAGAGATGTTAAAACGTTCCAAATTGTGTGTAACATTAAAACACAAATTTCTCCAATAAAACTTTCTAATAATTAATTACTTGATATTAAAATATCTGAAGAATTCTAGACATAAAACATAGAAGGCAGTATGAGTATAAAACCTACTAAAAATAAAAAGAAAAAACAGAATGCAAATAGAGTGTGCTCAGGATAGCTAGATTTTTCAAAATTGAATACATTGATTTGACCGAGTGCTAAAATAAAGTTTGAAAAAAAAACAAGTGAATGGTAGTGGAATTAGACTTTTGGACCTTCTTACAATGCAGAACTTACAGTTCAGTCCTGCTCACATAACAGTCTGTATGGATATGGGCTCGGTTTTGACCACCTCACTTTGACTTTCTACCTCGCAGCTCTTCTTTCTATCTCTCTCAGAGTCTGTGTTACACGTCGTCCCGGGACCTCTGCTATCTGATAGGCTGGAACTAGCCTTAGGACGGGGAACAACCACTATTTCCACTTGCTCATTAGTTAGTTTCTCTGGCAGGACGTTGATGACCGGCTCTGGTTGGTTGGCACTGAGACGGCGCTGCAGAGCGGGCTGCGTGCAGGAGAACGAGCGCTGTCGCGGTGCCGGCTGAGGACACAGGAAGTGGGGTGTCGTTGCTCTGGAGCCTTGCTGTGCTAATTCTCTTTCTTCTTCCTCAGCTTCGGAGGTTACTTCCTGAAGCGTGCTGATAGGACGCGATGGCCGGCTGAGGACCCTGGGGCTGACTAATGCAGTTGTGGATTGATTTAGCATTGGCTGCAAGCCCTGTGTTGGTACATATTGCCAGTCACTGTGGAGAAGAAAAAAGATTTTGTAAAGCCAGCTAAGGTATCTTCGCAGTTTACATATCACAGGAGAGCTAACCACAATGGCTTTGGGATCATTGGAAAGCAAACTCATGATCTCCTGATGATACAGAGAAACCTTAGGCAGTTTTACTCTTTTGAACTTGTGCAAGTCCAAATGTCCAAGTGACTTATCACATGAGGTGGGTGGAATCCCCAATACAAAGCAATTAAGACCAGAAGTGAGTTAGAGGAATGAGTTAGAAGGTTGCATCGAAAAACTTTACCTGGGCTGGGGTGAAGACATCTCCCTGGGTCCTACAATCCCAGAAAAAGAAGCGCTCCTTCCTGGCAGACATGGAGTTGAGGCCATCCATGGGGAATACAGGTAAGTGCGATCATCCCACAGCACCTCGGTAGCTGGGTCCACAGGAAACGGGCTCTGGTGTACTCGGTGGGCCAGTAGAAGCTCAAGGATCTGATGATGGAATCCTTCCCGGGCCACATCTATTGGCCGACGGCCCCTGCGGTCCGTCAGCTCCTGATTGGCACCATTTAAGAGGAGAAATCTGGCGGTATCATAGCAGCCATGGAGAGCCGAGAGAAACAGAGCTGTCTCACCCTGAAAATGGACACGTCCAGGATTTCATTTGCAATCACAGCTGCCTTGAAGTATCTCTGATAGTACTGAAAAAATATTTCTTGTACCTTGTGGTCCTGCATGTCCACAGCAGCGCCATAACGTATCAGTGTCCGCACTAATGAGAGGTGGTTTACTGAGCATGCCCAGTGCAGGGCAGATCTCCCTGGTAGAGAGAGTGGATTTAGAGAGGAGGGAAATAAAGGAAAGGAGAGGCTCCATCATACACAAAGAAGCAGACAGAACATGCATTAGTATTAGAGAGGTAAGAAGGGAAAATGCTCAAAGTTAGGAGGTCATAGTGCACTCGAAGAAGATGGAAGTAATTATGAATGGCAGCTTGCAAAAAAGCATTTAGTGAGACAAAGCAGAGCAATGAAAGCTATTACAAAAGTATCCACACTAAATACGCCACAGCATGTTAACTTTGTTCAGACTCATCAGCATGAATTAGCGGTTCTGACAGCCCGCGAAGGATTGAGAATGGTGATGCAGCAGGAAAAGACAGAGGAAGAGGAGGAGGAAATGGGGAGATCAGAGAAATGCATGTTACTCCCCATCTACAGATTAAGCCTCTACTGTGTAGACCTTTAAAACCCCAGTCAGAAATCACTTCAATTATCCAGACAGAATACACATGACCATTAAAAGGTCCTACTACTTTTTTAGCAATGGTCAAAAGCTGTTATTACCATTCTTGCGGTCTAGCTAGCGATATGATAGAGGTGTTCTTCATAAGTAAGATCTCACAGGACACAACAAATAAAAACATGGGTGGGAAGGATTAACTCTTATACAGGTTTGAGCGGGTGGTCAGATATTAAGCTCACAGGGCAAAGAACTTAACAGGAGAGTGTATTTTGCTTGCCACATTTTACACTCATGTATCTTCAGTAAATGATTAATACTGGTCAAGCTCAAGAATTCCCTGGGGGTTATCACCTAAACTACACCAAAAGTAGAACTTAAGGCAAGCCTTGCGAATCTCCAGTGGCCTGCATGGAGACCCGCCCTCAACCCCAATGAACACTTATGGGATTAATTTGAACACTGACTGCACTTCAGTATTTCTTGTCCATCATCTGCTCAACCTAAGTAATGCTCTTATGGCTGAATGAACAAAAAAATCCCAATAGCCACATTCTAGAATCTAGTTCAGAGGTGAACAGAGGCTGTAAAGACCCTGTATAGCAGCAAATGATGAACCAGCTCCATATTAATGCCCATGGTTTTTTGAAGGGATGTTCAACAAACACGTCTAATCTTGATGGTCAGATGCCCTCATGTTTTTGCCCATCTAGCATATATGGAACTAAACAAAATATAATGCACTAAGGGTTGGCATAAAGAGCTAGACAGGAAACAGAACTTGATATTGATATGCAACTGATCCTTCTGTTACTGCCACTTGATATAAGCTGAGTTAATAAAGAGAGTGGTGATTACCGGTGTGGTCAGTGTTGTTGACAGGCACTCCAGCTCTAAGCAGCTCCAGCACCACCCGATCAAGGCCGCTTCTCACAGCTCGGATCAGAACCACAGAACCATCAGGTCCACACCACTGCACTGGGGCTGACTGCGATGAAAAACATCAAAATGACAAGACCAGATTGTAGTGGTAGTGATTACTTCCTCTTGATATTAAAACTCGAAAGTCCGTGTAAATAGTCTGCTCATTATATGACGTAAATCATATACTGATGTTCTCCAAACAATTTTATTCATCATTCTTTGTTCTGCTTACACATCTATTGCCCCTTACAACCCATCTATTTCTCATTACTCACATTGCTTGGGGTCCGTTGATTCATAGGAATGGAGTTCCTGTCCCACCTTCTTGGTGGACCTGATAATTATAGCAAATGATCAAGAGGAGAATGTTATAACAAGGAACCTTGTAGCTACATGAGAAACAATTACAAACACGAGGTATCTCTCATACTTATGGGCACTTGTTGGTGACTGATGTTGAAATGTTTTTGATCTGGAGATCTGTGATCACGAATTGTCCTGCTGATGTCTTCCATTGAGCTTTGGGTAACATCTGTGTCGCTGCCTATGTCCAAGCTCTTCTTAAGAGGCCTGCAGTCATAATGTATACAGAAGACATCAGGAGTTTCCTCAAACAGCTTAACTGATAGATCAAGGGAGATTTGTTGGCTAAAAATATCATAGTCACAGATGACTAGAATAACTAGAGCAGTGTGTAAGGATGGGAACAGGAAGGATGACGGAAAGGCTATTTTTGTCTTCGGTATACAGGGAGATGTTCACATGACCTTTAGCACAAGCTCTACACTGCTCTTTCAAAATGTTTATTTGTACATCAAGAGAAAGAAAAGGACCAAGAAAGAATTTTGCTTATAATACCAGTCAAAGATACTGATAAAAAAAAAGTAGTCTCACCTCATCCGAATGGCATCCTCTCCGAGTGGTTCCCTACGCTTCTTTCCCAGGTCCTTCCCTTTCTTCTTCTTCTTCTTCATGCCATTCCTGTCCTTCTCCCTTGCTATCCTTCCGTTCCTTTTGTTCTGCTCAGAGGAGCACTGTGTCCAGTCTTTACTCTCACCATCGTTGTCCGTTGCCGTAGATCTGTGACGCACACTGTCTCCTCGTTCTCTCCTTTGCCGTCTTTTCCATCGCCATACCAGCACTGCCATTGCCACTACAGCCAGTGCTATCCCAATGCCCACTGCAATGCCAACCACAGGCCACAGCCATGGGGGAGAACCTGAATATTAAGCATGGAAGAGAGAGAAAGAGAAAGAGATATAATATATGTGGTCCTGGGGTATTTATACCATTTGTATACCAAACAAAGGTAGTAAATGAAAAAGAGAAAAATTAGAACATACGTGATCTTGTATCTCTGAACATACCATCAGGGTCCTTGACGGGAGGTTCCATCACTGCAATCTCCTTATTGATGCCCCGGATGCTGATGAGTGCCTGGATCTCAGGCTTGATGTGAGTTGGGGCACGCTTCAACTCAAGCACAGCATTCAGGAAATCTGCTGCCTCCGATGCATAGGGAAAACAAGTAAATTGTAGCTGGGAGCATGGCCTATTATCCACTTGTAGGAACAATAACGACCTGTATTAAAGCAGAATGAACAGATGGATTGAAGTTACCATTTGACAGAATCATTTGCTTGTTAATGTTGATATTAATTTGCAGTATTGAGCTGAAAATATTTCTTTCTGCTGGCTTTTTGGGAACCCTTCAGCCTGAAGCCTGTTGAAGTTAATAATCAGACTTAAAATTTATTTCCTTAAGGCTTGGATTGGATCATGCATGTTGGATTATAACTTGCTTTGTATAAAGTCATCTGACATAATAAAAATGTTACTGTTGAATTTATATGGCAATTGAGATTAAATAGTGGATTTTGATATGTTAACCTTAAATTTTGATGTTTGCTAATCAACTATATTTGACATAAGGAAATGCATTTTTTGCTGAATTATTGCATTCATTGCTGAGCCACAGTCACTAGAACAAATGGATTTATATTTTTTTAATGCATCTTGCAGTGTCAAGGCCCAATAGACCAGTTGGGAGTCCAATAACCTAACGAATGAATGAAAGAAATTGGGGCATACAGGCCTTTATTATCACCACATATACATTAAAGCACAGTGGAGTTTTTTTTTCTTCACATATCTAGTTCTTCACATATTTAGTTTGGGGTCAGAGCACAGGGGCAGCTATAATACCCCCTGGAGAAGTGAGGATTAAAGGCCTTGGCCAAGGGTCCAACAGTGGCAGCCCAGGGCTTGAGCCTCAAGCCACAACCCAGAGCATTAACCACTTTTGCAACAATTGCTCCAGCACCAAGCTGACAGTCTGACAGTCTAATCATCATACCTTAACTAAAGATACATAATTATCTACCTATTCATCTACACTCATCATCAACATCAGATCCAAGAAAAGAATGCTGTTACCTGTTGCTCTTGTAGGTAGGTGCTTGCTGGTGCAGGTCTATCAGCTGCTGTTCTTCCATAGTGAAGAAATCAGTACTGGGCTGAAGTGGCACCATACCTCTCAGTTTGACACTGGTCTGGAGCAGGATGCTGATAGCCCAAAGTAAAGAATTGTTCTGCAACACTGCTTTCTGGAAGGGAATTGCTGTGTGCAGTATCAGTGTACCTTTGGCCCAGTTGGGACGTTGATTCTTATAGTTTTTTATACAGTCTGAACCATCCCACCCACAGGGTGCAGTACTGCAGCCCTTGTCGCAGTGCGTGTTGTCAAAGTTGTCACGGCAATACTTAGTATAGCCAGAACTGTAAGAAAAGAACATTGTAGTAATCACAAATTGTAGGTTTGTTAATCCTATGTATATGTGCAGTTGAGTTCTAAAGTCTATTTCCAAGACCATGTCATTTCTGGTGCTGATTTCTGATTTGATTTTATTGATTGTGTCCATTTGTTTCCCTTCTTGCAGAGATGTGCTAGCTCAGTGGCTAAGGTGCTGGATTACAGATCAGAAGCTTGTAGTTTCAAACCCCAGGTCTGCAAAATTACCCCTGCTGGGCCCCTGAACATGACTCTTAACCTTCTCTTGCTCAGTTGTAAAAAATCTGGTAGAAGTGTGTCTGATAAATGTAGATTAAGAGGGTCAGTCCAGACCTCTCTCACATCTCTAAGGCCAAAGTTTTGTTTTGTATAACAGATGAAATAACAGTTCTTGGTCTTGGATTCAGACTTTTGGGTCTACATACAACAAGAATAATATTGGTGTACAGCAACAATCAGATTATTACTTGCAGGATTCTTTGGGCCTAAGGCAGTCGAAGCCGTCTTTCAGGCACTGGGAACCGGAGCATTCTGTATCACATGCGCCGTTTGCAAACTTGTCTTTGCACATTTTATCTGCTGGACAGCTGCTCCACGGATCACCTCGTGATGCTTTAAAGAGAAGATATCAAAGTGAAATCAACCAAGCAAATTATAACTGATTTTGAATACTCCCAATTACTATACTTAATACTAAAGCTAATATTACAATCAGATTTCCTCCTCCTCCTCCTCCTCTTCCTCCTTCTCCTACTACACTACTACTGCTATAGTGGTTATTAGTACTATTAATAGTACTGCTCTGCCAATACTGCTATATCAAATACTAGTAATACGAGCAATGCTTTGCTATTCGTGATTAGCGACAATTACAGATAATACTACTAATATTACCACAACTCTTGCTCCTACCTATGAACCACAGTTGTTGTACTGCTACTGGTCTTGCTGGTATGAGTATTACATATTAGTAATAGTAGTGTTTAGGAGAACTGTTAACCCTACTACTATGCTAGGGTTAATCTATTTAAAGCTCTTTGCTTCTTTATTACAACAACATAATCAATTAAATAACATTATGTTTTTAAATGTCAAAGTACAAACGGAAAGGGTGGTATACGTATATTAGCCTCTGAATTTTCTGCCCTTGTTTGAAAAGTAAAAACAGAAACATATAAGAGCAACTAAGTAAAAATCTGTAGCTCAAAAAGAGGGTCAAACACCACCAAAAGGCGTGACCTTGGACGGAGACAGAGGGGAAACAGGAAACTCAGGCTCTGACACAAACAGGAAAGGCGAACCAGAAGAGGTGTACAGCAACAGGAAATGGAGTGGAGTGTGTGGGTCAGGGTTGAAGGGCAGCACCATGGTGATGATGAACATAACAGAAAGGAACAATAGGCTAACAGGTGTGGAGGACAATGAAGGCGCAAGTCTTTTACAGTCCATAACAAGTGAAAAAAATAATAATAAACAGGTCTGTTCTACTGTACAGTACAAATAAAAAATCTGTATTTAAAAAAAATATTCAGTTAAAGCTCTTTCATGTAAATATGAATATTTTTGGTATATTTCTAATAAAATGTCAGTGCCAAAATGAAATAAGGTTACAAGATATTTTAATTTGTCAAAGCAATATACAAAGGGTGTCAATCAAATCTTTTTTATGTACACTTTGTATTTTATATTTTTTTTTTATTAAATTCTCTAGGTTCATACTGATGCTTTAAACAGAATAGAAACAGAGCAGATCCAATCCATCATTTCTGGTTTATTTCATCCATTCACCCATCCATCTATCTATTAATCAATCCATCCATCCACCTATTTTATCTGTCCATCCATTCCTATATTTGTTGAGTCATCCTTTTTTTCTATTCATTCATTTATTCTATTCTCCTGTCCAATTATCATCCCTCCATCCAGAGGAGGAGCTGTATGTTTCTCTCTCTATATATTCCTGCATCAGTTTTTCTCTTTAACGGTTTATATAATTATTATCTTCAGTACCTTTATCCATACATCAGAACATCCACACGTCTATCCTTCTGCCTTACTCATTTCTATCCATCGATCTACCTATCCATCTGTTTATTCAGCTGTCTGACTTTTCATCCGTCCTTCCATCCATCCATCCATCCATCAACCCATCAATTCATCCATCTGTACAAGTAGATCTGGACTCACCATAAGAAAAACTGCTGAGGGGCCATAACAAGAAGATCAGACCCTCCACTTGGACCATAGTAAACGTTCAGTCCTTATTTTGTTCTTGTTTTCCTTTCTGCCAATTTTACCACACACTAGTTCTCAGAAAAGACAATCGCTCCGTCTCTCTCTGTGCAGAACTTTTCCCTCCAATGACAAGAATGTGTATCTTTTGAAATATTTAGGCCTCCCCTCTCAGACCCGATGCAAAAATACTCTGAGGCGTGTGAACGGTTATGTCCACGCCTCCTTAATTTATCCTCTCATTCTTTTTCTGCAGATATCTGGACCACTTCCTGCCACTGTGTGGAAAAGAATAGGAGTGTGAGAGTGTATGTGAGTGTATTGTGGCTAGGTTGCAGACCTGAATCTGAGTTCATATAAAAGATTTGTATTTCAGGAAGTCGTTATCCACACATCCACACATGAAACATTGTTATATAAAATACGTATGAGAGCTTGAATAAAAAAGGTCAAATCGGCGAACAATTCTTAGCTTTATAAAGGGGGAAAACTCTGTAAAACACAGTATATGGGGGATGGAGTATTACTAAAATTCAACATTTTTTGGTTTATCTTTTAATCATTCTTTAAGTATCTTAATGTAGTGTAGATAGATTTCTACAGATTATCTAGATATTCTTTTGTGTAAACTACTGTGTCATTTTCTTTAAAAAAAAAAAAAACCTCTGTGACTTGGATGGTGAGTGTACAATATGAGCTCAGATTCTGATGCCGCACGATCATTTCTGAGGATGGACCTATTACAGGATGAGTAGATTATATTAGAGGCATGCAAAAACATTTAGCTACAGATCGTTTGTCTGTGCTAGCTAGCTTAGTTAGCAAACACTAGTGACTTAAAATTAGCTTTGACTCTTATGGCGTTTTATATTTATATTTTGAAATTCTTTTTAACTTTCACCCATAAATGCTTGTAAAAAAAAAACATTTATTTGAAGTGAAGTTTGTTACAACAAACTAAAATTTAAAACCTTCGTATTTTTGTCTCAGTCACTTCTAACGAGATTCCACTAGATCCTTTCACATATTGTCAATTGTCAATGATTATGCGAAGGAGGGTTTTTTGCGTGTGTTAGCGAAGAGGGCATGAGCCCAATCTGGCAACCGTTTGGTTTTTCAACTAAGAATGCACATGTGTGCCACGAGATGGCGCCATTTCTTGCCTGCGCCTTGTCTGATTTGTCGAGAATTTCCGGCACTTTGTGTGGAAACTGTTTACAACGTTACCCATAAGGGTCTTTCTTTTAAGGCTATTTTTGCTTGATATTAGACCATTTTGGAACATGTAATCTTCCTGTCATTCTTCGGGTAAGTCCTTTCGTGTCTTTAAACGTTTGGAGGCGTTTTATGAGTAGCTGGTTTTCCCCAGTTTCAGGTACTTTCGGTTTCATCTACATTGGATAAGGCTCGGTCCTAAATGGCACCGCTATAGAATCTGTAGTGCACTAGCGCGAGCGCAGACGCTTTTACTTTATATGATATGTAGTGACTCTATCTAGGAAGCAGATTGTGATTTAGTATTCGACCCTGACCTTATCTTAACCACCTTTCTATCAGTTCTTGATCGTAATGTGTGCAGATGAGACGCATTTATCTTTCTTCACTCAGAATCGCTTCCAAAACTATTTTAGCTTATTAGTTGCTCATTTTATTTTGTTGTTTTGTTTGCTTATTTTATTTTGTTTTATTCTTGGCGATCGAAGAGAGTACAGGAAGTTAAGGTTATTGCTAGACATAATTCACGCCGTAATAACGCGTCTCACAACGTAAGTACGATCTCAAGCTTTATTTTTATTTTAATTATAGCATTTTAAAACAGTCTGTAAATACAGTTTAAGGGCGCATTATTGTCATATTTCCTACAGATTGTTCTAGAAGTGTGGTAAACATTAATAAGTATTAAGCAGTGAAAGTGAAAATACCGGAAAGTTATTGATGTGCATAATATATAAGATTAAACAAATTACCAATATATCCTGGTATTCAATAATATTCAGCTGATTAGAGAAGAAGCTGTATCAATAGATTAGCAATGAATTATTATAGCAGATTATATGTAATTTTAAATGATGTAATTTATGTCAATTATGTAAATAAAAATATGTAATTTTAAAGATATGGAATTGTCATTTTATATCTATATAATATATAACACCCTGTATATCATGTCTATACAACTCAACCTGTATATCTTGTCCATAATATATTCATCTCTTCATAAAGTTTGCTGTTTATTGCACTTCTGGTTAGATGCCAAACTGTATTTCGTTGCCTTGTACTTGTTCTTGTGTAATGACAATAATAATAGTAAATAATAATAGAATAATAATGAATCTATTCTAATCTTACCTAATCTAATGTAAGTATATTAGTAAACATAGATTCATTCCTCAACATCTTTAAGTAAATATGTCAAGGTAAATAAGTTTGCTGAGTGTATTTTTCTCAGCAATCTGTTCTTATCTATTCTTTTATTATTTCTGCAGTGTGTTTGGGAATGAAGGCCAAGATGTCAACGTATCTGTCATTTCTCCTGTTCCTGTGTGTGGACGTATGTGTGGTGATGTTATTCGGAGCGACCCGGCCCTCCCCTCTGCTCGTTCCTTATTCCTTTACCACTCTCTGGGTCGGAGGACTGCTGAGGTTCACCGCTCTTCTCCTCGTCATCTTTCTTTACCCGTCGAGCCCAGAGTGGTTGAGGTGCACTAGCGGAGTCCAGACCGTAGCTGTGCACAGTTTGGTCTATCCTGTGTACGTCACACTGCGGTGGGCATGCGGCTGGACGACGCTGGAGCTCACCTGGGGCTGGCACACCTGGCAAGGAGTGAGTGAGGGCCAATAAAGGACGTCTTATTACAGAAAAATAATCCAGAAAAAAATTCTGTTCTTCTTAGGCCAAAGAAGTCGCACAATAATCAAGATTTTTATTTATTAAAACAATGAACTGTACATTTTATTCATTAACAGTTACATATGATGTTTAAAGTGCACGACAAGTCATGTTTTTGACACCTTCTGACCGATCAGAATCAAGAATCTTTTTAATGTTGTGACAAAAACCTTAATAAACTTTTTCTAAACTATTGATAAGGTTAGAAGGAGAAAGTCAGTTAGCATGTAGTAATGTAGTGTAAATATGGTGAAAATATTCTACAATATTTTGATTTTAAATTTTTATCTATTGGTTTCTATTTATTTTTTTTTTAGCTCTTTCAGAACTACGCCGTTTCGGCTCTCTCGCTGCTGCTGTGGGAACGCTACGTGCCCTCCGTCCTCACGAAGAAGAAGGAAGAACCCAAGGAGAAAAGCCAGGCTTCTCTACAGAGGCTGCTGGGATACCTGAAGCCATACCGGGGCCGGTTCACGGCAGTCCTCCTGTTCGTGGTCGCTTCCTCTCTCGGTAATAAACTGCAACGATGTGTTTCATGTTGCTGTGTGTTATTGAGTTACAAGCTTTGGCCCACGATGAAACAGAAGACGAGGCAGAATGTAACTGCTGTTACTTTTGGTTTCAGTTATTCACCACGTGGTGGTGGTGCGGTGCGGTGCTCTAATAAGCCCTGGAAAGTCCCTGGGATTTTCTAAACTGTTTGTGTTTGTTTTAATCCTTCACTTTTGGTTTCTTTAAGCAAACCTTCAATTTTCTTAACACAAGGACTCGAATTCATGAAAATTCAGGTCAAAAAGTGTTAGGAGTAGAGAGGAGGATTTTTAAGAGGATGAAGAGATTCTTTATCAGAGGAAAAAATAATCATAAGGTGACGAGGGAGAAGAAATGTATTGTATATAATATTTAATAATGATAGAGTTAATAAGTCGATGCCGCTTTGTCATGCACACGCTAAAAAAAAAGCGCTTCCTAAGAATTGATAATTGATATTTCATCTGCAACACGCTATTAACATCAGCTCGTTTATTTGATTCTCAGGTGAGATGGCGATTCCTCATTACACGGGTAAAATCACAGACTGGATCATGAACGAGGACGAACCGGATGCTTTTGCTAACGCCATTAAAATCATGTCGATCTTGACCGTCATGAGGTAAAGCTACGAGCTTTTAACAGACATCATTTCGTCCAGCGGACAGTTTTTAATAAATTCATAAACTCGTCGTGTCTGCGTCATTTTTATTACACGCCGAGTCATTTCTCATTGTTTCTGTGGTCCCAGTGCCGTGTTCGAGTTTGTGTGCGATCTCATCTACAACATCACCATGAGCCTCATACACACCGCCATCCAGAGTCAGGTGTTCGAGAGTGTGCTGAAACAAGAAATCGCCTTCTTCGATAAAGCTTCCTCAGGTAACACACACACACACACGTGTATTAGACAGAGGAAATACCTGCCTTTACACATACCTTTACTTCATCCAAAACTTTAGACATGCCCTGGCCACATGACACATTTTATTGATTTCTGAGCACACAACTTCTCTTATTTTTAACACATATAAAAATATAAAAAAATTATTTGTGAAGGCATTTTTATTTTTATTATTATTATTTTTTTTTTTCAATTTATTTTCAATCAAATTTTCAATTTATAAACGAATCATTTTTAATTATGTTCAAGCAGAAAAAAAAAAAATGTAAATGAAAAAATATAAAATTAGCACTATATTTAAGAGCTCGCACTTCATATGAGGGCTGTTTAAAATATATTAATAATTAATTGATAACACCTCTCTAACGAAGTGTGATATTTATATTTAATATTTATATAAAATTATTATTCAATTTTTTGTTATTCAATTCCACCATCAAAGCAATCAATTATTTAATTAATATTTATCATTTTAAGGACAGAATTAAGTGCAGAATTTTACCATCAACCATCCTAAAATTAAAAAAACTTTTAAAAAGATATATTAATATATCACGATAGCAACAATACCTCAGAAAAGCATTCTAGGACAACATTTATCATGGTATTGAATTTTTATTGTCACCCAGTCGTAGCAATAGAGTATTATTGTTATTAACTTTCAGATTTCCTTCTTATGATATACAGTACCGTGCAAAAGTCTTAGGCACCATATTATCTGTAGTACAAATTTTGTTCTATAAGTTTATGATGTCTGCATTATTATGT
>JAOTRN010000026.1:12652114-12663837 GCA_028566695.1 Bagroides melapterus | reverse complement strand
TCTTGGTTTTAGTGCAACAATTACAATAACAGCTATGTTTTAGGACTGAATAAACTTTCTTAAAGACTTCAGGTCTTTATTTGAATACCTTATTTTTTGTCATCGACTTTTTGGATTTCTGCTTTTCTGAACAAACTCCCATGAGAAGAATGTCGTTATTATTTGTTAGCAACAAGTATATGATTATTATTATCTAGCCTGTAGCTCTAGTTTAGCATCTTCTACCCTCCTCAGTTCTAGTGAGTGGACCGAGGTACATCGAGTTCGTTCTTCTGCAACAAGACGTCCATCAACAACATCCGTTTCCTCTGCAGCAGCAACTTGACGCTTGAGAACACGTGACATAGGGCTTGTGCAGTGAGGAGTGTCGCATCGGGGACATCTGTGTCCTCCAGAACAAGACGGAGGCGTACGAGAGCATCGTGGACTCGACGACGTGAGCTTGGGAGAGCGGATCAGATGCTAATCACATTCTCTTGAGGGAGTCTTGTTTGTGTTATGTTTGGTTCAATAAAACAACATCTAAATCTTTCTATGAAGCCCAGATTCATAAATCATAAATATTCATGTTTGTACAGTCACATAAAGGTTTAATATTGTGCTATTAAAAAAATTTGCAATATGTGTCACGGTTCATTATAATGTCGTGTACTTTAATGTAATAGCTATGAACAGTTATAACTCTAAATATAAACAGTATAAAAATATATATATTGTAAAGCATTATATTAACATTATTTTTCTGATGCAATGCTGAAGCAACGTATTACAGATGAAACACACACACAGAGCCACAGCGTTATGAGATGAGTTGGCGTACATCAGGGGTGTTTTTTCACCCGAAAAAATAAAATTCACCTGAAATACCACCAAGGAATAACCCATTCCATCTTTTTTCAAGTTTCATCTGAATATCATAATCCAAAGCTGAGAAATGAGGCGTTAACTTCCAATTACCTGCAGTCCTTAAAATATATAAAATATATTTAGTATCATTTATATTAAAGTTAGTGTGAATGATTACAGGACATTGGGTAATGAGTGTGTGATTACAGTCTGTGTGATTATCTCATCTCGAGTTTAAACTGCACGACAGTTTACATTTTTATCTCAGTAACAAATGTAGTGAAAAACTTAGATCGTGTTAGTGTGTACTTTGTTGAGCTCTATAACACTCCAAAGCTGAGATATGAGGCAAAAAGTTTGCTCAATTCTTGAATATTTTAATGACTGTAAATATTGGGAAATTAACATCTCATATCTCAGGTCTGGAGTATGATATTCACATGAAACCTGCACCTCTGTTGATGTCTCAACATCAATAATAATTGATGTAAATTTCAAGAAGTTGTGTCAAGTTGACGCTATGGGAATGCTTCTTTGAGGAAGTTGTGTCTGAAGCTCTGTGTGCACACACGCCAATTTAATGGCTCGGAAAGGACAGGTGAAGTAATTACACGCCAACAAGTCTATATAAGGGCATCTACGTCACATTACTCCAGCTCCTATTTGTCTGAAGGAAGTGCGAATCTACGCCTGGGGCGTGGTAAGCGACGCAGCGTCTCGTTCCCTTCTCAGGGAACCGGGTTACATACATAACCTGGTGTAGTTCCCTTTCGAGGGAACTCAAGGCTGCAACGAGTTGATGCTATGGGAATGTCAATACCTATGCCGCCACGCACCATTCGATGACTGTAGCAGAGGCTGTGAGAGAGCACGAACCGACTGGGAACAGAACATCAATAGCCCCGCAGGACACCCGACCTTTGAATGGGGTCGGGGTCCCGGTCGACCAGCCTGCCACAGCACAAATCTATGCCTGGGCAAGGCGATACACCTAACAGAGTGAGTGTGAGCCAAAAGCCCTGGGGGTGAAGCCACATGGCACGCCTGATAGGCTTAGACGATAGCTAACCACTCCTGCTGCAGTTGCAGGCTCCACTGCACTGCCAGCCTGTGGGGCAGAAGGCAGAGGGCCTGCAGAGAAGCTGAATGACCAGATCACAGCAGTGCCAGTGCCAGGGTCAGAACTCCTCAGAGTCTGACTCCATTGGAACATAGGGGGCTCAAAGCAAGCCCCCAGGTCTACTGGGAGGTCCTAGGAGGGGAGACATGGTGTGCAGGAAGGACTTAGCCGCCTGGCACCAAGTGGCAAAATAGGATCCACCTCACGCGCTTGAGCGACGGGTATAAGATCTGAGAACCGGGCACAGCAAGAGCAGACTCTCTTGCTTTGCTGACTTGTGGGTGGAAGGCAGAGCCATTTCCAGGGTCAGAAACTCCTTAGAGGCTGACTCACTGGCTAGCTCAAACATGCTAGAGGCATAATCGAGGCAGGCTGGGTGACCAGCCGCAAGTCTCCTGGTTGACCAAGGCAATAGGCAGAGCTACTTCAGGGTCAGAAACTCCTCAGAGGCTGACTCCATGGGCTCAAGGTAGTGGTCCAGGAAGAAAAGTGCGGTCTGCAGGAAGGCCTCAGCTTCCTGGCACCATGCAGAGAGTGAGAGACCAGACAAAAACCTTCCAAGTGGAGGGAGCCCTAGCATTCAGCAGAGTCCCTGTCACCTCGGATGAGGGGGTTGCCTCTAGGAGCTGGTTCCCCTCAGGGGCCAGACCCAGAGCTCCCACATCTCTGGCCAGGGCTGAAGATTGCCCCCTGTGCCAAGAGAAGAGAGCCCTCCTGACAGGGAACTCCTGTCTAGGAGGGAGACTTGGTCTGTGAACCACAGTCAAGTGGGCCAACAAAGAGCCACTAGAAGATTGACTCGGTCGTGGCGCACTCTAGCTATGACTTGCAGGAGCAGAACTACCAGGGGAAGACATTCAGACAGAGCCTCGGCCATGTCAGCAGGAGACAGACGTGCCTGCCTCATGGTGGAGTTCCAAACAAACCCCAAGAAAGGTGGTTCTCTGAGATGAAGAGAGCACATGCTTTCCTGGGTTCAGGACTAGGCATCTCTGAGGTCCATCCTCACAAATCAGTCCTCAGATCTGATAATAACCTCAAGTTAAAGGAGTGGGCACAGGCCCCACTGCTCCCCAAAACGCCAAAGGCAGCGGAGCAGGAAGTAGGGAGAGCCTACCTAAGAAGGACGCTCATTAATGCCCACACATCGAGCTCCTCAGAGTCCGATGCTGAAAAATAATAATCCCCACATCGGGTTCAGGAGAAATCGCAAACACGTGCTCCTGGAGCGGAAACAGCGGAATTATGATCAGGCGCTTTATTGGCACGCAGCCAGACAAGGGCGAATTGAGTTGAGACTGCTCCTCACAGCCAGACCGGCGCGGAATAGTTCAGCGATAACTCGCAATTAGGAAGCAATTTAGCGGCAGAATGCACAACACAGTCCACATCGAGCTCCTCAGAGTTCGATGCAAACAATAATAATTCCCCGTTCGAGTCGGGAAAAAATCACAACGTGAGCTCCCGAAGTCGAAGCGGAGAAATTAAAGTCAGGCGCTTGGCTGGAATTCAGCCACACAAGCGCGGATTGAGTTTAGCGACAACACGCATTTTCTTTCATTCCTTTATTCTTGCTTCCGACAGCGTGAACACTACTGGCTGAATTATAAGGTAACTCCGTCGTGAATCGCTCATCATCGCCCACATCGGACTCCTCAAAGTTCGATGCACGCGATAAAAATTCCCCGTTCGGGTAGGGAGTAATCGCAACGCGAGTTCCCATAGCCGAAGCGGAGACATTAGAGCCAGCGGAGAGGACGAGAAAAAGGACGTTTCTCGTTATTTCCGCTAACTCAGACTGCAATCGCTATGAATGAAGCCGCCGCGCTGCCTCGACAGACGCGGAACTCCAGCCTGGAATGCGGTCAGCAATCGCAATCGGCTCCCATTTTTTTTTCTTTTTCTTTTTGAAAGCCGATCGCGCCATTATAAAGAAAGAAAAGACCCTAGTCTATATATATCTTCTTTTGCCCTAGTCTTAGACAATAAGACAGACAATAGACACAAACATACACAGAGCGCTTCCGGAAGACAAAGAAGCTGGAGTAATGTGACGTAGATGCCCTTATATAGACTTGCTGGCGCGTAATTACTTCGCCACCTGTCCTTTCCGAGCCATTAAATTGGCCTGTGTGCACACAGCGCTTCAGACACAACTTCGAAAGGGAAATGTGATTTTTTTTTAGATCTTCCCCAATTTCACATTGTGGATTAGTCCAGTCAATATATATATGGAGAAAAAACTTTGTGTAGCTCTATCACACTCCAAAGCTGAGATATGAGGCTCAAAGTTAGCTCAAACCCTGAAGTTTTTAATGACTGTAATTAGTGGGAAATTAACATCTCATATCTCAGCTCTGTTTACTTCAGAAGTATTCCTTGGCTGATGAGGTGAATAAAAAAAATACAGTGTTCAAAATCCTCACTGCCGGTGTAGATTCTTTTTTCCCCGGCAAGATAATAAGGCAATGTTTTACACTCAGATGTGTACACTGTACACTGCCAGGAAAAAGTGTTTGAACACCTGCCGTTTTTTACGGTTTAGTCTAATCACTATTAATCTCGCAGATAAAAAGAAACAGCACAGACAACAGAAAATGGAGTTAAATAAAGAAAAAATATATAAAATTCTCCCTTTAAAAAGCTGAACTGTTTGTATATAGGTTCTCTAAGATGTAAATGGGGCTGTAAACATTTTTAATAAAAGAAAATGTCCAAAACATTAAACTCATAAAACTATATTTAATATTTGATCACACAAAATGTAAAGATGCCAAAAAGTGTATGAATCTCCAACGTTCTTATATATATCTAATATTTTGGTACTGTATGGAAGAAGAATGTTATGTACTAAGGATTTCAGACTTACTGTATATAAAAGTTAAACACTGTCCTGTGGCAGCTGCGTCTTCCCAAGCGGTTGTGAAATGAATGATTAACCCTCGATAAGCCGATGTCATGACGTGAGCATCACTAATAAAAACCCGTCGTGACTCCAGACTGGACGTGTGCTTAGAACCACAAACATGGCTCTCGTTTATGTCTCAGTTCTCTGCTTGGTGGCTCTGGTGTCATCTGTTGAGTTAGATGTTAAGGATCAGCCTCAAGTCATTCGCTCTGGGATGACATTCTCATCGCGAAATTACACCTCAATCCTTTCGGTGCCCAACGGAGAGCAATTCGGGACTTGGATGTGGCCAGAGTTGTGTCCTGAGAACTTCTATGCTACTGGATTCAGCCTAAGGGTAACAATTCAAGTTCATCACTGTTATCACCAGAACGTATATCTTTAGCGAATCTCTGTGTATGATCCTCTCTACAGATCGAACCTAACCAGTATGGAGGCGATGACACGGCTCTGAATGGAATCCGTCTGTACTGCGTCCAAAACGAAGATCGTCGCTTCATCTACAGTGTCGAGTCTCATACTGGACAGTGAGTTCCTCTGTATCCTTCAGTGTACATTTCTAGGGTTAGGGTTAGGGTTAGGGTTAGGTTATGGTTTCGGAAAACCGCTACAAGAATATTGTAAATAAAAAATCACAACAATCACATTTAGGAAAATTACGCAAAATGTACGCAGGTACATACCAGGCATCATGAGGTATTACGAATGCTGCATAACATGTAACATGCATTACAAATCCAGGAATCATATAAGCTTGTTAAATTTTATTTTCTCAATTACAGTGAGCAGTTTTTTTTTAATTAAGTTGAGTGTAAAGTGATATATTTAGCATTCGAATGAGTCTTGAGTATCTCAGAGTTTTTCCATCTTGGTCGAACTGAAATATATAACAAATAAAAATGACTCTTATCTCGTTATTTAATAATAAACAAAATAACATGTCGAGTAGAATTACACACTTCATTAAATTTTTCTATTTATTTCCTCAATGTATTTTTATGCTGCAGTTAATAGATTTAAATCTTTTTATGTCATTTGGAAGTTCTCATGACATGATGATTTACTTTCTCAAATCAGTCTTTATTGACTGACTGAATATAAATACTATAAATTTATTTTAAAATAAAGAAGTGATATTTTATTAACTGTGAACGGTCTGAGCCGGCATGTTAAATTGGGTTTGTTTAGAATTTCCAAACTTTCTGAGCCCAGGGTTAAAGAGAGTTTTCTTTCGCTTTTCCTCATCCGACGCTGGAAATTCTGAGCAACATGCTGATATTGAACGCAGCAATATTCATTACACTAAAGAACCAATCATGGAAATTATTCACTATGTAAATTCAGGCCCTACAACACCAGAGAAAGTCAGTGTAGGCTTGAGGAAGTTTATAAATTGCATCTTTGTTTTTATTTTTTCATTTTTCTTTTTAATTTAATGACATTTGTGTGTGGAACCAAACCAACACGCTATTTATTATTTAACCCGTTAAACTCCCAGGAGCCAAAACCAAGTCCGGACTTCCATTCCTCACTCTTGTAACTCTGCACCTTTCCCATTACTTCCACTGCAGTTACTGAATAATTGGCTCTAAGATTAATAACTGAATTATAACCCGAGATTTCACAGGGTTATTATTTACTACAGAAAAAAAATGTCGGTCTTTGAGGCGAGTTCCAGGTGATTTTAGGCGCCGAACTAATGATGCCACGGTGCTCCACATATCCAGGAGTGCTGTCATATTCCCAGCTCTTTCATGATAAAGTGACTTTTTCTATAAATTATTGAACCCTCAGGATCCTGGCCTACTTTTTGAGCTTCCTCACTTCCTTTATTATTCGACTTCTCACATTATAATTATGAAAAGCAGCCCGATTCTGTATAGGAGCTTCATACTGTATATTTCTGGGGTAATCATATATAATAATTTGACCTATAAATGCTATCACGAGCTCTTCCACAGCCAGTATAAAATAATTCTAAAAAAAAAAAATCTATATATTTTGAAATAGGTTTATTAAGAACGTGTTTTGGAATCAAGCGAACAAAGAAATCGAGGAGGATTTTGTTATCTGTTGACGTAACAGTGATAAAATGCGCACAGACGCTGCCCCAGTTCTATGGTGTATAGATGACAGGCTTTTTTTTTCTTTTTTTAAATGATTGGCAAGCTTAAGTAGTGCCTATTTTTGGTCTTGCAATGTTTGCCAATTCCCACCTGATACCATCCTGTGACAGGGAAGGCTAACACGCTCATCCTTATTCTTCTTGTCAGGAATAAAAGATGGCACGACCTGCGGTTAAAGACAAGATACCACAGCAATTTTTTAAAAACATGTTTTTTTATCTAACAAAACAAATTCCTTTTATCGTTTACATCACAGCAGCGATAAAGTATTTCCAGATGTTTTATTTTCACTCGTTTGTAGAAACTGCGAATCCGTCATGTGCGGGATTCGCATAGAATGCTTATAATTAAAGAAGAAAGAAATGCTAAATAAATGATCTCCTCAGAGAAAAGGTCATCTTACCATAACATTCCCTTGTGTAAGCTGTTACTATAGAAACATCCTAGAGAAAATCTGCATGTTTGACCAGTCAGACTAAAGAATTCAGCAGATCTTTGGTGCAATGATTAATACTGCATTATAACACCCCCCCTTTCACCCCAATACACTAATTACAGACATGGCTATAAACTGCCTCCATGATGCTGGAAGGGGTGAAGGTCCGGTCTCTCTGGGTAATTGAAGGATCATTAGAGATGTCCAGTAATGGACACAGCATTGATTAGATGTAGCCCGTTTGATTAAAGTGCCACCGGTGTTGGGATTATAGCCGAGCTTCCCGTAAAACCCATTTAGACTGGAGACTAGTTCTTCTGCCACAGACACAACAGCAGTAACTAGCCATCAACGACTCTGGAGTGAACTCTGATGAACTCTTCACGACTAAAATGAACTGAAATTAAAGTAAGGTTTTTGCTCTGTGGGTTCAGATCAGGGTTTCTGGATTACGACGGCTAATCTACATTAAGCTTTTCATATAAATCATGTCAGGAAACTCGATCCGTCTTTTATAGAAACATGTCACAGAACTGGTTTTGGGTCAGGGTACTTTCTCACCAAGACAAAAGGCAAAAGGTGTGAACTGGTTTGAAGATACTTTGATCTTTAGTATCTTGAGCCTGGTTTTAGCCAGACGCTATCTAATTTCGTTCAGATATTTTCAAGAAAACTTACACTTCTAAAGTTTTTAAAGTCCTTAAAAACATTCTTACCTGAATTCTTTCTTCATAAACATCCACCTCCATCACATCCAGTTCTTCAGACAGTCTCCAGACTCACTGATATGGTTTAGGACACAGTGTGACTCGCAGTCATCAATAAAACATGATCTAAACTTGAGGCAGGCTTCGCCATACGGCTTGTAGGCGTATAGGCTAGTGACGGAAACTCGGCGAACTCTTTATGCGTGATCTAACTCACTAGTCAGAGACTCATTAGACTTTTTTTTTAAATGAACAAATTTTCCAATATTTCAATAGGCTTTGACAAATACAGCAAACATCCCAAAGTTAATGTTATTGTGCCTGCCGTGTCTGGGATTCATTAAGGAGATTCATTTGCATTTTCCCTGATAATTCATCACCCTTAATGTGCATGAAACACAGCACATCCTCCACAAGCAGCGATCGTTATGATGCTGAAAAGAAGCAATGTGATTAAATAACAGTACAATATTTACCACCGTGGCTACATCTTACCTGTATAGGTGAGTCAATTCACCTAAAAGAGTCGATTCAATGCATCGACTCGTTTATGAACGACTCGCACTATAACATCTATATTAAATTAATGTTGTTTTGATTATATATTAAACTGCAAGAGTAATACTACTGCATACATCTGCAAAGAAAGAAAAACAACTCTGGCTTATACAGCGTATGCTAGTCAGCTCTTCGGGTTCGTAGTGCAAAGAACCGACTCGGCCCTTAACAAATTTGACTCTGTTGTTTCTTTTACCTCTTCATCTTCTTCAGTTTTGGTGACTGGACAGACCCTCAGTGGTGCCCTTCTGGTACGTTGAGCTCATTCCAGCTACGCGTGGAGCCTCACCAGGGCATCTTCGGTGACGACACTGCCGCCAACAACGTCCGCTTCCGCTGTAGCTCCAACCCGACGCTTGAGGGCCGGGGTATGAGCTGGGGCGAGTACGGAGGTTGGAGTAGTGTCTGTAGCAACGGGGGCATCTGTGGCATCCAGACCAAGATGGAGCTGTACCAGGGCGGACTGGACGACTCATCACTCAACGACGTGCAGTTCCACTGCTGCACTCACAAGCAGAAGTGAGATGGGATCGGGCGCTATTCGGATTTCTGTTAAAGGAAGAACGACACCGGTGACAGTCTGACTATCTCCGATTCCCAATTAGGTGATTGGATGTACAAATAAATTCACGTCATTCATAAGGAACCTGCTGTTCTGTTGTATTGATGGAGATGAACGATTGTGACACATTCTGAAATTTGAAAGCACTAAAATTATATTTTTTCATTCCTACATTAATTGATATTAAATTTTGGATAATATATTTACAGTTCACAGTAATATTGCTGAGAAATGAAACCAAGGCATCTCTATTGTTGAGTACTAAAAAGAACAAGAGGGTTTTACATTCATAAATTAAATATAGATCCATTTTAATCCAATTTTTACCCCCACCTTTTTTTTTTTTACATAATTGAAAATTGTTTAATGAGTTTTCACATTTACATTCTGGCCCTTGAGAGTTAATACAAAGAGACCAGGAGGAGATAAAAGCGCGCCGTTGTTGTGATTGCAAACACACTTCAATATTGCTGTGCTTATCGTACACACCGGTGATGTTGATTTATGGATCAAAACTTCAACATCACACAAAATTCCCTTTTTTTCTTCTCAAGGCTGAGGCGTTGAGCGTGGACGACATGGAAAGTAGTGCATCAAGAGCATAAATAAACATGAATAAACAAATGTCACCTTCATCTTCCTGATTTTAAGGCGTGCCTTAACACTAATCGTTTATCGCTCATCTGTAGCACTTTTATTAGAGTTCGAGTTTGTTCTTTCTTAGTAACAAGGCAAAGCTGCTTTTCTATAAAGCAAGAAAAAAATGAGATACTTGTCGAGAACAACTGTTCACAGCTGCTATAACGTAAGAGATAACAGGAAGTAATATGCTTCATGGCATTAAATTATAACTACAAATGTTTTAAAACTGTGAAATGTCATTCTTTAATAAATAATTTTGATCTAGGAAAAATGCCATATTGCTGTGATGTAAGAGGAATAAAAGAATTAAAGGTCATGTTGTTATTCAACCAGCGATCCTGCTACATCACATCATTCCAGTATATAATCAATTAACAGCATGGCTAGTTAGCAAAGTTAACTAGCAAAGTGTAATTTTAAAGCTTACCAAAAATGTATGAATAGATTTAAATAACTAAAAATATTTTTTTAAGTTAGTATTATTATTTATTTTACAGATAACATTTAAAACAATTGAAAGAAAGTTACAAATAAGACAGAAATTAGTACAGGTAGTTTGGTAGTAACTTAGCGGCTATCTCCTAGCAAGCTAGTTCACCAGCTGATACTGTATTTGTGCCTTGTTCAGTCTACACTGTGCTCAAGTACTGGTATTAGCTGGTATAAATAAAATAAATAATTTAATATGGCAGTTTAAAAAGCTAGGCTTTTTAGCTAGCTACCTCGCTAAAATGTCCTGAAACACTAATGACTTTCTCTTCATAATGAATGTTGTAGGAACGTTTGAAAATGTTTTGATTTTAATAAAATAGATTTTTCCGCAGATTTTTGGGTTCAACTTTATTTAACTTTATGAAACATTCTTGAAATTCATATCATGGACATTCAAATACAGAATCTCCTCTAACAAGAACTGTTTATAAACACAATGCAGTTTCATGTAGTAAACAGATAGGAAACTGCATTTACAAATACTTAAGGTATTGAAGTACAACGTAATAAAATTATATAATACACCGGCCTGAAGGGTGTCTAAAAATAAACCGGCATTCATCTTCAAAATGGGCTTTGTTCTAACCAATTTAGATAATAAAATTATGTATAAGATGCAGTAGAGAACAGACATCCAAGCCAAACCTGTTCCTGTAAGCGTCTATTTAAAGCTAATTTAAAAAACCATCAAAAACAAACGCGATAAAAATGACAACACTGAGTGCATTGAGGGTAACTGACCACAAGAGGGCACTGTGTCCTACTACAGATCGAATCGAACACGCGGTTTTGATTACAATCTGACCTGAGCGCAGAGGCATTTGCATTATAAATACAACTTGATCAATCTAGAAATAAAAGAGAACATGTTTGATGAATAAATTGTGTTAGTAAACTTAAAAGCTAGAACAGTTTAATAACATCCCACCAGCTTCAAAAGCTAGCATTTAGGATATATCCAGAATTTAGGTAATGTTCACTGGGAATGTTGTCTGACAAGCAACAAAGAAACCTCACGGCTAGAAAGCTTATTAGCGACTAATATCTTTAGGATGAATCAGTGCTTTCTGTTAATCACTAATATCAGCTAAACATGCTACGAACGCTACAATGACGTTACAATAGACGATAGTCTAGCTAATATTATGCTTTATTTCATTACCCAATCATCCTAAATGCTAAATGAAAGATCTAAATGCTATGCAGAGCAATTAATAATGGTGTACTTGCATTATGTTATGGGATATACACAGTAGTAAAAAAAAAAATAGGTTAAAGGTGCTCAAATGATAGGTTTACATTAAAGGTACATTCAAGTTTTTTTTT
>JAOTRN010000026.1:12593325-12611968 GCA_028566695.1 Bagroides melapterus | reverse complement strand
ACAGCTATAAAGGCCACACCTCCTTCAATATGACCCACAGCTATAAAGGCCACACCTCCTTCAATATGACCCACAGCCATAAAGGCCACACCTCCTTCAATATGACCCACAGCCATAAAGGCCACGCCTCTTTCAGTATGACTGACAGACCCAGAGACTACATCTTCTTTAGTGTGATTGACAGACATAAAGGCCACAAATTTGACTCCTTCAGTGTCACAACTTTCTTCATAGGTTCTACGTCTATCACTTGCACCAATAGTCATAAAGGCCACGCCTCCTTCAGTATGGCTGACAGTCATAAAGGCCACATCCCCTTTAGTATAACTTACAACCATAAAAGCCACACCTCCTTCATTGTGACTGACAGGCACATACAACACATCTCCTTCACGTGAAGCTTTGCTAGCTGGAAAAACAGGACGTTTTCTTATCCTTTGGAATCCTACGTTATGAATGTGGCACAAGGCCACACTTTCTTAAGTGATACTAGCAGAAACACCCAGGCCACACCTCCTTTTCTGAGACTGACAGGCCTAGAGGCCACCAGTATTGATCTCATAGTGAAGGAGTGTAAGTGTCACTGAATATCTAAGGGTCTTTTTATTAATACTGGTGATATTGGCATTTTTTTTTACGTCTGATGGTTGTGCATGCCTTAGATCTGCTTCAGCAGTAGCATAAATAAAAACAATGAAAGCAATAAAGCAGACTTTAATGGGAGAGATAGAGACAGCCAGAGAGAGAACGAGAAAGACAAAGAGGCTGTAAAACATAGACTGAAGCTTAAGCATAGGCGCCTCTCCACCTCTTCTCCGGGGAATCGCTGTCTGTTCTCAGAGATCAAGACAAGCTCTTGAGCTCCTGAAACCTGATGTGTTGCCCTTTCTCCATCTCTCTCTCTCTCTCTCTCTCTCTCTCACACACACACACACACACACACACAACAAATTGACTCAAGATTGATAGGAACAATGTAGGAACATTAACTGTCTGCCCTTTGGGCTGTTCAATGAATTTTTTTCTGGTGGTTTGGTTACAGAGCCTAAAGCTTAGGACTTTTGTCATTTGTGCATCACATTAGGCATTTTGGCTGTGACTTCTGCTTTTTGGGTAATTCCATGAAGTCTGGCTACCTTTCTGGTGTATGTTGGTTGTTTGTAACCACTTCCTGCCTTTTGGGCACTTTTGTAAGCACTGCAGTGCAAAAAATGACTTTCTTGAAGGTGCATTTTCTTGATGAGCAAAATGCCCTAAGAAAATAAGTCTAGTTTTTAGAGAAAAGTATATCAAATTTAAGTGAATTTGTGCTTAAGACAAAAAAGAAATCTGCTTAAACACTATTCAAGAAAAAATGTCTTACCCCATTGGCAGATTGTGTTGCTTGTCTTATTTTCTTAGAAAATGCATCATGATTTAAGAATTTTTAGATATTTGTACTGAAATCAAGACAAAAATACTAAGTAAGAAAGTCATTTTTTTCAGTGTGCTTGTCTTTCAGGAACTTCTGTGGAACTTCTAAACTGCTCTACCTGATGTGCACTAAAATGACTTAATGCATTTTATATATTGATTATATGGAAATTGCCTTCATAGCTACAGCAAGCAGTGGAAAGAATGAACTGAAAGAAGTGTGATTTTTTTTTTAAGGTAAAATGATTGAGTAGAATTAAACAAATATTACAATACTAGAGTATACTAGAGGATTCAACATGTAGCCTGTTATGGATGTACAACATCGACGACATCCATTAAAGCTCTATTACTTAAAGCGAAAACCCTGACGCAAATAGAAACATAATAATACCCTTGCGTGTGACTACGTACACACAATCTTACACACTAACACAGTGAAAATGCTGGCTTTGCTTAGCTACTGACAGCTGTGTGGGAGTTCAGGCCAGTGGCTTGACTTTCACTGCGCCTGTCTAGCTGGATACACTCCACTTCTGGACACACACACACCACACACACACCACACACACCACACAGGGACTCCAGGCTGTAGCCAGCAGGGTTGGGAGCAGGGGGTGGATGTGACTTTGAGTGGTGACTGCTGCTTGCCAGAGGATTAGAGACCTGCACTTCAACATTCACACACTCGCTGTCTCTCTCTATCACAAGTCATCACTTGATGCTGCCATGTACCATGAACTGGAGGCAGTAGCTCTAATAGAAAGTGTTAGAATTTTAAAATAACTTTCTGCAGGATTCTGATGATACTGTTAAGAGAAGAGTTTCATTTTTTTAAAAAACCCTTTGCAACACTGAGGGTTGGATAAATATTTGGCAAATGGGTTACCATTGAGGTTTTGGCTACCTTTTGGGTATTTTTTTGTTAGGAGCCTGCTGAATTCTTTCCTTGACTTTCTCACCATTTTGTCAGTGAGTCAGAGTTATAAACATGCTTATTCCAGCGTTTTAAACACCCCCCCCCACACACACACACCACCACCAATCCCCCTTCAAAGATAAAGTGCAAATTGAAGAAACGTCTTTCCCACTCACCCATCCTCTTTTCTCCAGAAACATTTCATGAGGAACGCCTACCGTTTCAACAGTTTGGTTAGGAATACTTTCTCTGGATATCTTTTGATCGGTTTGGTGGAGCGATGCTGTGTAGCTTTTAGGAAGTTCTACCTACCTTTCGGGCACTTTGCTGAGCACCGCTCGATAAAGCTGTCGCTGGACGCTGGCGAGATCCGGGCCACACGGGTGGACGAATGGATGGACAGCTATAAGCACAAAGCCTTGCTGGTACAGGTCCTGCAGCTGAGATGGCAGCTCCCGTACTGAAGACAAGCACAGGGTCGACGTCACATCTTCCAGAGGACACAGAGAGAAAGACAGAGGTGAGACAACTTTACTCTGAGGGCTCATGAGTGCTCAGACTGCTAGAATTGCTGCTGTAACCCACACAGGGATGAACACTGAAGGCTAATTGACTACATTCCAGTTCAGAGACTACTTACTTCTCTTGGTCTATTTAAAGTCAGAAAATCAGTGATGCTTGAATAAATAAACTGCAGCGATGTTCAGTGTTCAATAGTCAATTTTTCCCAATTGAGATTCTCATTAAAAGGTCATTTTATACCTAAAAGTACACAAACTCAAATATTTTCCAACGACTGGATTTTCACCGACATCATATTTTTTGTTTTAAAGCCCTCTGAATGGTTTGTAAATAAATGAATTTGTGTGGATATGAATCAACACTATAATAAAAATAACAAAGACATGCTTTATGTCCTTTAAGTTGAACCGGTTTATTTTAGTGAACGAGAATAGAAATAATTAAGGATGGTGTCTAAATATAGGTGTACTTTTTCATACTCGGAAGTGTAGCTGTTGAATTATTTATGAATTATTGATGCATTTTCAATAGCGAGAAGTAAAACGCTGTTTTTTCTTTTTTTCAAACTGTAATCAGGAAACTCAGGAGAATCGAACACAGCTATTTTTATTTTTACTGTGAAGCTTGCGCTGCATTGTTCATGCTCGATGCAACAGGAAAAAATAGCAGTTGTTTTAGTTATTAGAGGCATGCTGGTGGCTTTCTAACCGTTCCTATGATTTAATGGGTCTGGATGAAAATCCAATTAAACATGATTGTTTAGCTCAACATGAGGTGGGAGCCTTTTAAACTAGGGCACTGAAAGCTTCTCGGCAGGGCAGACGAGGCCAATCACGCACCCTCTTCTGGCATTAATGAGGTACGTTTGATAGACTGACCTGATATTGTGAAAGGGTTGTTGGGGAGAAGAGAGACTAGCTCGCTGTCTTGTGTTTTTTTTTCCCCTCATCTGAATCTAAAGCGAAAGAGACAAGCCATGAGAAAACAGCAGACAGAAAGTGTCAGAGCCACCCAGCTGTGTAACAACATATACACGAAGCCCGTCAAAGAGTATAATCAAAGACAGGCATATGCTAATGAGAAAGACAAACATAAAGAGAGAGAGACGGAGACAGAAAGAATGAAAGATGCAGAGGGCCAAGGCTTTGGCAAACTGGCTGTTTCAGGGCACTGTTCCAAAAATGGTGGCAGTCCGAACAGCTGGCCAAGGTGAGGTTTTCGCAGATATTAGATGTATGGCTAAACTCTAATAAACACCACAACGTTTTCTGGACACCTGACCACACAACCCATATGGAACAGGAACTAAGAGGCCATAGCACTGCTCTAGCATGTGCCCCTGTGCACAAAACACCTGAGCTCCATGAAGACATGGTGTGTTCAGGTCTGCACAGAGCCCTGACTCTGACTTAACCCCACTTAACACCTTTGGGATGGAACACCATCTGAACATGTTTAGGATGAAATGAAACTGGAGCCTCCTCACATCAACATCAGTGTCTGATCTCACTAATGCCCTTGTAGACATGCTCCAACATCTAGTGGAAACTCTTCCTAGAATATAACAACAGTGGGGGAATAAATCTGGAATGGGATATTCAACAAGCAAACACTGGTTTCCACAAACCTTTGGACTCATCTCTTTTGGGTGTTTCATATCTGAAGTGTTATACGCATTCATGCCATGTTTCTTTTGAACACCAAAACTGTTAAACAGTAAATCCTCCATTCTGAACCATTTATGGGACTTGTACTTCACTTGTGCCTTTTCCAGTGGTCAAATGGAGGACAAATCTAGGGTCCGTGCCAATCTGTTTAATTTACCTGACATGATTGCCACTGCAAGACTAGTCTGGGGTAGAAAGTAATCAGTCCCAGCCTTGCTCCTTGTTTAATCTTGTGTCTGTTGAGGGAGTTGATGAGGTTGGTTCAATTTTCAGGCCTTTGTTAACAGCAAATAAAACAGTATCATAGACACCAAAAAAATGTTTTAGTGTCTTTGAAAGACAAAAGTGACTTTGCCCTGCTAACCCATTCATACCAGTTGGATCTTCAGACTTGCATTGGACAAATTATCGTGGAAAGTCTTGACTACCACTCCATTCAAGTTAAATTCTGTGCCATGGGAAAAGCTTTAACCTTGTTAACCTTTAAATCTTGTTAGCCTAGCCCCATCACAGAAGTTTTAACCTTTTTAAAAAAAACGATTACTTCTAATTGCTTCAACTGCTATCGGGAGACTTCATGGCTAACAACCATTGAGTTCAAACCGGCTGGCCAACAAACATAGGAAGTTCTCTGGTCATCTCCTTCCAAATGGAGGCCATAAGTTCAAGGGTAAAACTTTCCACCCTTTCTTCAGCCGTCCCATACTTTGTCTGAGCTCTATACTGTATATGTAATGAGAGCAAAGAACTAAGATAACAGGTAATCATATCACAGAAATGTCCCTTTTGCTTGGAACATCAATTTCAAATCCATTCTCTCTTCCAATGATCTCCCCCATGCAATATAGGATGAAGTGAGGCGTAGAAAAGAGTGCAATGGAAAGAGAGGAAATGGAAGGGGAAAAAAAAGAGCTGATTCCAGCAGTATCTCAGTCCTTAGTCTCCATTTTCAGGCTCCATTGTGAAAGCAAATTGGAAGTGAAAGAGTTCCCTTCAGGCAAATTACTGGCCATCTCAAAATAACACCGGATTTCTCAATCAAATCTCTGGTCTCCATGAAAAAATATGATGTCCACCAGATGAAATGGAAGGAATGGGGCACTATCACATATGCACTGAAAAATCTTTCTCTCTTTAGTGTAATTAATTCCACTCTGTTTGATTTGATTTGACTTTTTGCTTTGCCAACACAGAGAGTCCCCAGGGGCAGCGTGCTGTGTTTGCCCTTCCCAGAGTCGGTGGATATTAACTCGCTTTGCAGTCACTGCTCTAGCACCTCGTGCACCCCCCACGTTGGGAGGAATAAATAAGGAATGGTTTTCATTACATGCCGTTGGGAAAACAGCCACGGGGCACTCGCTTTAGTTGGCCTTAATCGCAGCGAGAACTCCCACCGAAACACTACATCCCATTCTCATGATTCATGCTTTGTTGTGACGTGAGAACAGCTAGTCTGGCTTTTTACTAAATGTATAATGCTAATCACCACTGGGAAGGGTAAATTGGGCCATTAGCAAACAGGATAAAGACAGTTTTGCAAGTCAACAGACTCCTCCGTGACATTTTAGATGAGTCAATAAATGCCAATAAGGTCAGGTCTGTCGTAATACTTTGTTTGGGGGAAAAACATTTGATTTGGATTTCATAATTAAGGCTGCGTCTTAATAAAATTTTATTACCTTACAAATTGCCTGGCACAGAATAATAATGCTGACCGGCATAACCTTTGCCCAGAGACACAACTCTGAAAAAAAGTAAATTACAGCAGCATTTTCTAGCTATACCCTGGAGACTATTAATAAGAAATGTAATTATTTCTTCATTTACTTTTACATGCTATGCATTGAAGTGGAGCGGAAAATTGCTTAAGGCAAAAAGGACTAAACTAGTTTGGGCCCTTTTTTTCCCTCAGTCTTAATTTTCTAAATATTGGCTTCCCTCATTCTGTAAGTCCCATCAACTTGCTGGACGCAGGATTTTACTTATAGTTTAACCAACAAAACATCATTTGTTTTCAGGAACTGTTCTGTCACTACCTGTCTGATTGCTAGCCTGTGTAATCTGGTCTGATCCTTGTGTGCACACTCTTAACCCTGATCCCAAACCAAACTCCCCAGGGTTCTTATACTCAAGGCTTGAATGAGTAATTATGATATGACTGAGGCTGGGGGATATAAAGGCGGAGTTTGGGAGTGAGAGAGTAACACAAGAAGATGAGACACTTGCTTAACATGCTTAACTGTACTCTCAAACTACACTATTAACTCATTTTTATTGCATAAAAGCATTTTATTACCAGTGAGTATCTGCCACCTGTGAAAGGTAAAAGTGGCGAGATGGTCTTTATGATTAATTTTATGGCTGGCAATAACAGATTATAGCTGGCAATAACAGATTCAGCACAGGCGAACAAGTCGCAACGGAATTATGTTACAATGTGTAAAAATATGATGAGACCAAATATCCAGTGGCACATCTGGTCTTCAATCAATCTAAACTAGTGTTTCCTAAATCAGTCCTCTGGGACAAACCAGATGGTCTATGTTTTTGCTCTGTTTCAGGAGCCAACACATTTGTGTCAGGTATACTTCTTCACTGATTGCTTGGTGTAGGTGTTAGGAGAAGGGGAAAAAGCAGAAAAAGGGTTTCCAAGGACTGGTTAGGAAGGCATTGAACTAAATGAACACTGGTCTCCTGTAACAACTTGCATCAAGCTCAAATCCCTGGTGTGTGCTCTCCGAGTCCTCATTTTCACCTAGCTGCACAATGTCATTCACTGGGGCCTATACTCCTACCATGATCACTGTGATCTCTGAGTGAATGGAGCCTGGTGATGCAACCAGAAGATTTACTTAATGATACCAGAGTTGTCTTGTTGATTAACTTATTTTGAGAGCACTTGATTATTGATGCAGAAACCACCAAAACCTCTGACAATACTGAAAGGACAACTCGGCTCTGATCAATTTAGGGATCATTGGCTTAAGTTTCTAGTCAGTTTGCAGGTCAGGTGGCCAAGCCTATGGTCAATTTGCAGGTCAGTTGGTCAAGTCTCTGTTCATTTTGGTAATAAGTTGCTTAAGTCTGTGCTTATTATGGGAATCTCTTGCTTAAGTCTCTGGCCAGTTTGGAGATCAGTTTGGGGATTGGTTTCTGATTAATTTGAAATAACCAGTTTGTCATATCTCTGGCCTCGGTCTTTGGGGACCAACTGGGTAAAACTTCTAACCAGTCCTGTAGTACATCTCACAAACAAGTAGATGCCTGAATTAAATTCTTTTCATAAATTGCTCTGAATACAAATCTCAGATCTGTGTAAATATACAAGGACAAATAAATTCGACGTGATTTATGGGAGCTGGTTACGAAATAGGCCTTAATGATACAGTAATGGTGTTATCAGTACATCAGTACTCTGGTAGTACTTTATGTGTACAGCGAGTTCTTGTCATTAGTAGTCATTGCTCATTCTGGGCATATGAGCCCAGGGGCACCACTGCACACGTTAATTACCTCACTAATAACCCTCTGTAAGAGCAGCCTTCTGGGGCCATGGTGCCTTGCGTTAGGTTTCTACTCTGTTTCTTTAGAGCTCAGTTCACCCTTGTGTATAGATTTTGGTCCAAAAGAACTAATAGCAGTCCATCTAAGTGGCTGATTTTCAGAGCTATTTCCCGACCATGGTCAAGGATCAGAGGAGCTTTATTTTCTCCCAGGGTCCTAGCTGCTCAGGGGTAATTCCCACTTTAATTCAGTCTGCACTGCAGGGAGTCTTGCTGCAAGCACAATGGCATTTATTGGCTCTTCCAGTGCTGTGTCTGAATGGAAAAATAAAGGAAAGACATTCGGAGTGGTGGCTGAGGCCCAAAGCATACAGAATACCCTAACCCAAGACTTAAAGAAAAGCCCAATGCCGTATATTCATCAGACAAATATTTGTAAGCCTGAAAGAATTGACTTCTCTGACATTCGTTAATATTATTTTGTATGTGTGAAGTTTGGTTTAGAATTCTTATCTATTCTTAATCCTTATTTCCCCCCAGGAAAAACATGCAAGAAGTGGACAAGGCCAAATTAAAAAATGTCCAACACCCACCATCAATGGACTATCAGGAACTGGTTTTATATACTTTCAATCAAAGCGTTGCTCACTTTGAGGGTTTAAAATGACAAGGACAGTGAAATAAAGTAAATCAGAATAAGTCTTATACATTTTTAAAGGTTTGGAACTACAGCTCTGGCTAAATCCCAATCGCTTCACATGGTATTTTTGTACTTTTTGGTGTTTAATGCACTCAATGATATGATGATCTTTATGAGTACAGCTTTAGGCAATGGGTGGAGAAACATGTCCTCGTTCTAATGGAATGTCACTTCCCTGAAATGCATTACGCTCATTAAGTCAGCCATTTTAGCCTCAGCCCTTTTTTCATATGTCGAAAGCACTGAGGGACAAAGAATAAAAATAACACCGAAATGTATTTAATCATGAGCACTTAAAAAGCAAGAATTCCATTAAAATGCTTTATGCCACCAAGAACAAGGGCTGCTCCATCCTACCCGAAAGCCTCTGTGACTCAGACGCACAAATGAATTCCCTGACCAATTCTCCTGCCTTTCTACTGTTCTACGGTTTACACTCTTACTTATCTCTGTGTCTTTTTTCCATAATCAAGCCTGTCCACATGTTTTTTTCCCCTTTAATTGTACAATTCCACCAACCTGCTGCACAAATGTGTGGTCGACATCGAAAGATGATTTCAGTTCTGATTGGGTGCATTCAAAGAAATGACAAGCTACTTTACCGCCGCTCTTATGCAGGCAGTGTGTACACCTGGTGATTGGAGAAAACTGGGCCTCTTTTGTCTCATCACCAGTTAACACACAAAAACATGACACTTTCCGGAGTAATTACACCGTGTCAAGTGTTTATTCGCTGGGCATGGCGTGAACTATTGGTGCTATCAGACTCGTTCAAGTTCTGTGGGGAATTAGCGCTGGATCCAGATGTCATTGCAGAACTAATGGTGTAATCAGTATTGCAATCAGGCTGATACTGTTCAAGCTGAAAAAGATGATTAACGCTGGACAGTCTTCTCCTGAACAGCATGTTTGGGTCTGTTTATTCACATTACATCGTTTTTGCTGTCGCCAGGCTGTGGAGCTTTAGTTTACATATAACTAGAGATAACAGATTAGAGTTTAGCTCAGGATGCTCTTGTGTAGGTATCTACCACCTGATTTCTAATATTTTTTAGATATTACTTTAAATCTGTATACTTTATAACACTAACGCTAATAGTTGATTCGTTTCCAGGAATGTCCAAATGTGCTTTATTCCTCTTATATAACAGCACTTTCCCAATGCTTTTGTACTTTTTATCTATTTATTTTTAGATTTTATTTTGTTGAAGATCTAATGAAAGACTTGACGGGTATATTAGCATAGCTGTGAACAATCATTCCTTAAGACTAACAAACAAACACTCAAACATATAGATAAAACAGCCCTTACGTTTTTTTATCTGGCAGAAGAGCTGAGACTCCTTCAAACTCCTACAAGTCTCTAAATCTGCATATGTTTTTACTATAGAAACAATGCAAATTATAGAACGAGTGTATTATTAATCGTAAACCTGAGAATCGAAGGCTGGGGCTGTTGTTATAGAATAGAAAACAAATCAACAACTTCTGACCAATCAGAATGGAGAAATCAGCAGCACTGCGGTTTAACTCCCACAAATTCTCCATGAAATCTGTACCATCTTGCTGCTGCTCCATACAGTCAGCATCTCAGGCCACCCTGTATTGCTTGTTGTTTATAGTTTTCTCACTGATTGCTCCGTCTCTTGTAAAGCTTGATGTTAAGGCTAGCCTTCTTATTAGGAGCTTTTTTCTCTCAGTATTCATTAAGGCTGAGAGGATTCTCTCCTAGACGTGTCTTGTAAGGATTCTTCAACAGCTTTTCTTTCCTCTCATTGCCTCTTGCATTACCCCGCTGTCCCAGAAAAGTGCCACTTCACTGTATTTTCATCATGAGCGCTGACAGCTATGTCGGGTTTAATATCTAACCAGTATAGATAGTGAGAAGAAATTTGAAAATTGAAAACAGTCTACATTTATCATAGAAAAAATAAGGTTACTCAAGGATTATTTAGATAGTCAAGCTTCATGAAGGAGGTTGTACTTGGAATCCAATTCTTTCCTTTTCACACAGAGCCTTAAAGGAGGAGCCTCAGAAGAACAAGGCAGGGCGCCTGATGTGTCTAGATGGACCTTTTATGGATTTTATTATTTAGAAAGAAAGAGTTCTTCTTTGAAATCTCAACCCATCCCGACTTTAACCACTGTTCTTTCCATTTAAATAATCATTAAGCCGTGCTGTTATTAATACAGGACCTCTTACCTGCCATGTGCCTTTTGAAAAAATTTTGATCGGGGTCGGGGATATTTTGAAATGTGCTGTCAAATGAAGCAAATGGCTAATGGGTGCTAAAAAAAGATGCCTTTATTTTCTGTTTTTCTGAGCCTTCATTCTTGTGACCTTTTGATAAAATGGGATAGTTGGGTTTCAAATGAATATAACACATTTGCTGTAATGTATTTTCACATAGAATGGCACGAGTAAGGTAAGATTGCTCTCCCGTTGTATAACGCTGACAGCTGAAGAATAGATACCCCCGAAAAAATGTAGTTTTAAAAAAAATAGAAAATGTTAAATGGGTATGTCGGAGCATTTGCCCAAAAAAAGCAGCCACCTTTTTTTCTCATATTCATTGAATAATTTTTTCACTGTTCACCTTCAGTCATTTTGTATAAATAAGGATGCATTGCTATTGATATCCTTTTGATACTCAAAGACTGCAAACTACAGTATGCTGTGAAAATAGGAAGGAACTACAGGACAAACTAGGGAAGAAGGTATACTGTAGGTGGACCTACAGAAAGTCCTACGGGAGGAACGACACAATCTTCTTACAAGTAGCATTGTGGGGAAAAAAATATCTACGTTACCCTAATTGAGGGAAAATTTCAGCTCTTACGCAATATCTTGATCTGGACAGTCCTCTGCAACATTCAACTCAACATGAGCTAGCTAGCTAATGCTCATCATTTATAATTAGCTTGCTAAGGTTATAAAGAAAGAGCATATGTAGTAAATCAAATACCCCACCAGGGAAATATAAACATAGCTGATTGTGATGTTCTGTGATGCCCCTGATAGATTAATTAGGTTCAGATTTATTTGTATAGCACATTTAACCATTGACGCTGTCACAAAGCATGTTTATAGAAATACATAATATCAGGATATAGAATTTAAATTGATCACTAAGGAGCAAACCAGAGGTGATGGTGGCAAAGAAAGGCTCCCTGAGATGTGGAAGAAACTCTGAGAGGAACCGGAGCCATAAGCAAACCTTTGTAAATATTTCAAGGTCTATCTGCAAGTACATAGTCAGGAAATTAATTCTAGTTTTAACACAAAGTCTATTTGGTTGATGTTAGCAGCTGTTCACTGATGGAGATAAAACACTAACCTCGCTATTGGTATGTGGCCAAAAGAAATCCCATAAAAACCTGTAAACAGTTCACTTCCTGTTCTACTGGACCAACCCTGAACCCTTTACTTGCTATTAATTCAACCTCACCAGAAACTTTCTTGGATAAAACTTTCTCCTGAATCAATAAATCTAGATAGGTGATATCGCTAAGCTTCTGAAGTCCGTTTTTGGGCTGTAGCTAGCTTTGTGTGACGTGCCTTCAGTGGAAAATGGAAAATTTTAAGCTCAGGCCCCCCAGCTATAGCGAACCTCACTAACCTCCCCACAATCCTCCGCTTCTCTGCCTGTGTGTCACCTCCCTGGGCTCCTTCACTTCTCCGCTGCTTAAGTTTCCTCTTTCTTTTCGTTTATGGCCTCTCTGTACTACACGCTAACTTTCCCATGAAGATGGATAGAACAGGAAGGAGTTTCTGTGCCCCAGAGCCCCAATCAGTCTGAGTGTTGGTGGAACGTTAAGGCTTTACTTAATTCTTCTCGAATAAGTTTTCACACTGCTGCAGATCTTACTGTATCTGCTCTCAAATTTCCCGACACTCTCAGTATGAGACTTGGATATCTATAAATTCTGCAACTTCTCAGAAGTTTTGCGATTTGTTTGAAAAGTTAGTAGCGCTAAGTTTGAAAAAGCATCATATTAAATGGAATATTTGTTATTGCAACATGTTCAAAATCCAAAAAAAATCAGCTGACTTCCAGCACACTTTAACATGCAATCATTCTTAATGAAGGAAACACTAGATCATGCTAACTCACGATCTTTTTGCTGCTAAACCAAACATTAAAATTGGGTTCACAACAAAAAATTAGAAGATAACATTTTCTTGCATTTTAATTCAATCAATTCAACAATTCGCTGTAACTTAATTGCATTTCTACAAAGTTCCTGGGTTGTGGTCGTGGGTTGACATGATTTTGTGGGTAAATGCCTAGAATTTTAGTAGCAGAACTGCTAATTATTGGTACCTATATTAAATCCAAAATAATAACTCATAAAAAGCTACACATGCTAGAAACATTTTACGGTTATGGCTAGCATCAGAGTCGGCAAAAATCATTCATTTCTATACAGACTGATGAACTAAATTTAACTCAATTTCAATATCTTTTCTTTTGACCAACCAGATATGTGAAATTAAATTAATCCTTAACTTAATGCTAACGGACCATATAAATGAGAGACATATAGCTTATAGCGTAGCTCAGTACACTATAATATATTGAATACTGTATGAAGTTTCCTTTACCACATTACATACATTGTTTTCTTAAATAAAGGTTCATTAAAAAAAGAAATGTATGTTTTTTTATGATTGCATTATCTTTTCTGAAGCAAATCAAACTGTCACCGTGAAATTATTCAGTGCTAAGAAACCTGATTCTGAAAATCTGATTCAGTATAGATGACCTGACTGGTTGTTAAAGTGTCATAAAATCTACGAGCCAATCAGGGTTTAATATGCAAATTCAGCCGATAAGACAGCAGTTCAGGAGGGAAATCTGGTCTAGTGATCAGAGCTGGGACTTTTTTAATAAAATTATTTTGCACTATAGAAACAAAAACTGGTTTTCCCGTTATCAGATATCTAGTCTGATATGAATACATTATCTGGCATCAGATGAAGAAGTTCGTTAAGAATATTGACACAATGATGTGGCCACTGTGTCAAAAGTTTAACTAGCGAAAAAAAAAAAAAGTTTGTAGTTTGAACGTTCATTATGAAGCAGAGCACGGAGAGAGTTAATCCTAAGAGTGCCAGTATTTCCCAGAACTGAATCCTCTAGTGACAAGAAGCCTCAGAGCCTAATGGAGAGCAGCATGAATGATTTGTTTTGCAGGTAAAAAAACTCTATTAATAGCCACTCTGTGGAATTCAACAGCGTATTTGCTCGACAGGATATGGCGGACGCCGGGTTTTAGCCCTGTTGCTTGGAGACGCCTCCTGAAAGACAAGCTCGCTTAAATAGGCAGCCTTGTTCATCAGCATCGTTTCTTCCTCCGTAGATGAAAATGGCTGGCTGTCGCTGTGCTTTTGTCCCACGGCTTATTTTACGCCCCTGGAGTTCGCAGGCATCACTTTGACGCGTCCTGATTACAGACTTTTTTGACATGCGAATTGTTCTTCTTGCTCATAACAGTGCACATTTGTTTCACGTGAGCGTAAAAATATGTGCTGTCACTGGTCATAATTGTTGCATCAACATAATGAAGAGATGTAGTGAAGAGGGCACGGGAAGCTCTGACGCACAGGTTCTGGACTAGTGAGCTGAGGCAGGGGTGGACAAGTGATGAATTCATTACAAGTAAAAGATCCATGTTTTTTTCGTCGACTTTGGAAACGGAGAGTGGTAGCTAAAGTACGTAATGTTTTATTAGCGCGTTAATAGAAACGAAACGAACGAGAAACGCACACAGGCATAAAAGTGAACCCTGCAGTCGTGTCGTGTCCTCGTTTTGCTTGTAAAATATATCGGTGCGGTGAGCTGCTTTATTTTTCCGTCGATATGTTTAACGACGTGTTTTGCTAATGGAAGAGTTAAGCTACGGAATGCTTGCTTGCATCAAAATCTGGGAGTTTAAATGAAAAATAATAGCAAAATCAACCACTTCACATCCAGAATCACTTTCTTTTGCACAATAACTCCACCCCCTAGCCTGAGTAGCCACGTGACGTTCTTCACAGATGCTAAGTGAGTATCTTGCGGTGTAAATTTGAAATCTAACCTAACCATGTGGAACGATCCAGCGTGAAATACAGTGTGTTAATTACATCCTTACAGCCTTGTAGCTTCAGCGCCAAAACCTTAAGAACCGGTCATCAGACACCGCATAGTAGTTGGGTTGAGTCGTTTTTATAAGGTTGTATATTTTAGCGTATTTCATTTCTGGTTCAGTTCCCATGAATGAAAATGTTAAACTTCAGTACCCTAACATTTCCTTTTCCTGAAATCCTGCGGTCATGTTTTTAAGAACCTGTGCTCAGTTAAAAAAGGCACTCTCCGTCTAACCCCAGCATTCCTTTGTAGTTTAAACAATCGGAGAAAGGTTCACACACTCGGTGTAATTGCAACCAGGAAGCACGGGAGAGGATCTGTGTTTACGCTTCGTATTTTTAGTCGCTTTTATCCGAAGGGAGACAAAGATCTGCATCCAATCCAATGCCTGATTAATTACAAATCAGCAATCAACCAGCTACGAGTCAGTGCGCAAAAGAGCGGGTCAACGTTAGACTTCTTCTCTGACTTTTTTTATTAGAACATTCGTGAAAATCAAGGCAGAATTCATCACCATGTTATTGAGGTCTTCTCTGTAGCTTCTCTGTTATTTGTTGACATGATTTTTTTTTCTTTATTTTGTGTCCACACTGATTTATATGGTTGAATCTAATCCAAACAGCCAAGCGGTTAAAGGGTCATGCTCGAGAATCCAGTGTGGGGAGTCTCCTTTAAAGACATCCTCATGCTAATATAAATAGGTCAGGGTTTAAGAATGCTAACAAGCTCAAGAGAGCAATATGTTAATACAGCAACTGATAAACATTAAATGTGGAGTCTTCAGGGTTTAGACGCTGTATTTTCATCTGTTTTTCTTCACATTTTATCCAGATTATTTAACCAATTCCTACTTTCTAGCAAGTTCTCCACCAACAGATACCAACTGGTGAACCACACGTTTTCAAATCACCACACTCGATGAAAAGATCTTTCACTAGCATCATATCGATTGCCAGAAGACAGAGAATCCCTTCGTTTGGAAGTTTGGAAGGCTTCAGGATTCAAACTAACATTTGATCGAGAAACATTCGAGGGCCCTGTAGCTGTCAGGAGAAGTTCACGGCACCACCTTGGTGCTGGATAGAAAAAAGTCCTGCTGGATGGTGGGTCTAATCCACCAGATCCAGAGAGAACGTAATCCAGAGCAGCATATTCTTGATTTGGACAGGAAGTAGCTGAATGCCACAAATAGTCACAAATTTGTGTGAAAAACATCTTTACCCTGGGGTGATCGGTCATCAGGAAAGAATGTGAACTCTGGAGAAATGGCCAGTTGGACTGCAGACGTGTTTTTGCAGATACGAAAATCGGTCGGATACAAAGCCAAGATCCTGGATGTTTTTTAAGGTTCTAGGTATTGTGATGTTGTGCGAAAAATCAAATGGAAATGAGAGATGAGAAAGCTATTAGAGTTCATAGTTTCGTGATAAATGGAGGTCTATAATGGGGGATGAGTCACTCTGAATCTTGTCTCAGATGTGAATAAAAGGTCGAGTGGCACCGTGGCATTTTATGCAATGATAGATTAGATGTCTGAAAAAGGTAACATTTGGTCTGACAAATTTTTTCCCAGAACAAGTCAGATATGTCTCTAATTACGGATGTATTAACGAATTAATAATTCGTTAATGCGTCTAGCTTTTTCTTGCATGTACATGAGGATGGGATAAGGCTAATGAATTCGTGCCACACGTAGAATCTGTAACCACACAGAACTTAGTCTCGGTGGATCAAACAAAGAAAAGGCCTGATGTAACATGAGATTCCCGATCGCCGCTAGTCTCCTGACAGACGTGCGAAAGAACAACAGGTGGCTGATCGTCATGGAAACAGCTCCTCGATCCCGGCGCGGAGACGGATTCCATGGAAACCCTTGCGAGTCCGAAAGTTAGTGGCGTGGAGACATCATGCATTTGTTTCAAAGCCGTAATGCCTGCTTTTCTTTCATTCATCACGATACAAAATAGCGTTTTAACCAGTTTTTAATGGGTTTTGCTTCCTGCTCGGATCAGTTTCCACGTTTCAGGATCCCCGGCTGAGCGAGTCAGCTTCGATCTGACTGGGTAATTTGTCAGTATTTCATGTTGTAACATGAAATCAGTGTTGAATGCACAATAAGTGATCAGACGCGGGCGGGTTCGCAGCAAGCAGCCCGTCCTTTTTTATTGTCATGCAGGCTGCAAAGATGGAAAATGATCAAGTCGTCGGTGATATCGGCGCTGAAATAAGAGACGTGTAAATGATACTTGTCATTAGAAGCCCTGCGTTTCCCGTTTTGGAGAAGATTTTCTAATAAAACATGTTGAAGTTTGAAATGAACAGTGAAAGTGAGCCTCTAGGGTACATCGTATCGGGGTCTGTACTGTACATTTGTGTGTGTGTGTGTGTGTGTGTGTGTGTGTGGGACAATCTTCCCAGCTGGAATCACACCAGGGCCTCTCATTTACATTCGTATTCACATTTTATTCACTTGGCAGACACTTTCATCCAAAATGATTTACAAGTGAGGCAGAATTGAGTCCAACTACAAAGCTGTTAAAGGAGCTGACAGTGATGCAGTGCTGCAAAACTCGAGCTGCACAAAGTGACCAGAAACAACACAAGTAACAGTGAGTTGAGACACAAACGCAACCAACGAAATGGGCTTGATATCACCGCGACTGTTTCTACACATCAACTGCCGCTAGTAGTCCAGTTAAAACCAGAAATCCTGATGAAACACTACAAATTCTTAAAGTCCGGGGTGTTTAATTTTCTATGAGCTTCATATCAACACCACTGTGGGGTGACACGTGATAAAGACGTTCAATACTGAACACGGACACAACCAAACAGGAGCAAACTCCATATTTTGGTGAAGAGAATGTATTTATTTGGCAGTTATGGAAGGAGTCTCCAGTGTCAGTGTTGCTTATATAATTATTTAAGCAGAATATTTTTCTTGCGGCTGATTGGTAGAGAACTTAGATAGAGATCGAGAGTCCAGTTAGACTTTTGTTCAGTTTCTTTTGTTCTTTGTTCAGATTTTGGAGACTGCGTTTCGGCACGATTCAAAGTGCCACGTCGGATAAAGAGAAAAGGACAACGAGAGACGTCAGGGATATCTCAGCCATCATCGTTTTCTGTCTCTCTGTTCCTCTCTCCGAGACGAGAGCAGATGCTCAGATGTTAAACACAAGCCGGTAATGACAGCCAGAGCCGAAGGCAAACACCCCTGAGCAGCGACGTGAACCAAACCAGACTCGGCGAGCGCCTGCCAGGAAAATCTAATCAGAGGAAGAACCATTCAAACTCCCACTGAAAAAACAGGGGGGAAACGTTTAGCCGTGTTAGCGCGCCACATCGAGCGCAGAGCCATAACTGAGAGAGCTGAGAGAGAGAAAAAAGTGCCCCAGACACAGGAAGGAGGTAGAGAATTTCCTCCTGAGCTAAAGCGCAGTTGGGCGAGCTGAGCTTTGACACCGTGGGCGCGGGGAGGAAGGAACTGTGCACAGATCTGCGCTTCCTGTTGACAAGAGCTGTCATAGTACGCAGGCTCAGCTCTTCTGACATGTGTAAGAGAAATCTGAAGCTGGTTTAATATCTCATAGAGAACCTCTCAGGAAACTGACAGTCGTCTCGCGGTGCCATCGCTCAAGTCGACCTGAACAGTCAGTAAACAAATCTATTTACAAGATGGAGCTTGAACTCGGGGAAAGTGACAGTATGTGCCATGTGATTTACAGCCATGTGAAAAGTTATTAGCTGGATTCAATCCAAACGTCGTCACTGTCCTCGAATACGGG
>JAOTRN010000026.1:12579893-12593225 GCA_028566695.1 Bagroides melapterus | reverse complement strand
GCCATACCAGAACCCGGCTCTTGTAATTAATCCGATCTAGCCTGAAAACATCTGGCTAGAAATGAGACTAGCCTAGCTTATTAGTTCAACCACTTCTAATACAGAGTAATTGGCATTCTCAATTAATTTCTTTTTCTCTTTTAATTTCACACATAATTCCACCCAGAAATATGTCCCGTAAATATTTCCGTTATTCAGGGTATTTACGGAATTTGAGAAGCTAGCATCTCTGGATAAAAGGTCTAGATAACAGTCAGATTTTTGATGTTATCTACTGAAAATAAGATGGCGCCAATGCTAAACTCGATACGGCTAGACGATGCAGTTGTCTCGAGTGAGATAGCGACCTACGATATGAAGTGACGTCACAGATGCCACTAATATATTAGCATTGGGTTTAAAGCTTTGAATGCAGAGTGTATAGCCGATGTAGCAAAGTTGCATTGTGGGTAATGTAGGAAATAATGTTTAACAAAATAAAAATAGCACCAGTAGGCTGATGAAAGAAGTTTCTAAAAAGATAGACGGATGTTGGACGAGTTTTTCTTTCCATAAGGTAAAAATAGAACTGACTTTTAAAATGATGCTAATCTGGTACGTTAGCTAATAGTTGTTAAACTAAACTTCAGATAAACATTTCTTAGATTGGATTCGATTAGAAATGGAAATCAAACAAAAAATAAACCAGATTATTACTTTATTAGTGTTTCAGGATGATTCAGTCATTTTTGAAACATTTTCTTTGTCAGTAAAGTGTAAAAGAATCGGCTAACGGCTTTCCAGCCAGAGAAAGGTCGCACTCCACACCGCGGCTGCAGCTAATGCCATGTACAGACAATCTTTTCTATAAAAAAAAAACACAAAAAAAAAACGTGCTGAGGCCTGAGAACGCTAGGCTGCCTCTGTTTAGTGGAATGGACTCATCAGAACAATGGCAGTCATCCACGCAGCTCGGGACGAAATGGGGAAAAGCAATGCGGCGAACCAAATGGCTGTCGAATTCTTGCCTGAATGCGTCTCTCACCGAGTCCTTTTCTATCTGAGTTTTCACCGGGTAATGAAATGATGAAGGGGAGATGTGTGTGTGTGTGTGTGCGCGCAGGAGGGGATTTCCTGCATCCGTTCTCGCTAATCTAGTACATACAGTATAACAACAACCTTACCTATTCTTATTTTCCGCACTGAGCCCGATCTGTTAATCAGCATTTCAAATTTGCATTCTTCTTCTTCTAAAAAAAATATGCTAATCAATAGAATCTCCTAAGTGGTCGCTTAGCAATGCAAAATAAAAATAATACCGTTCTCATGTGGCTTTTTTTCGTCGCACCGTCAGTCATGTTGCCGTTTCTTTCTCGCATTATTAGGCATCTTTGCATATAAATACGACGTCGCGCTCTCCGATCACGTCAAGATGACTTACGCAGGAGGCTGAAGGACAGCAGAGGCCGGGTTACATACTGTAAAACACACCAGGCATGTAGAACCCTGGGGTTTTTATTTTAGATTTATATATATATACAGGAGCGTAATGCCGGTTATGGTTAAGCGTCTGAACTGTACTTGTACTCATTCGATGGAGCAAAGAATCAATTTTATTCTTTAGATGTACATTAGTGTTTGTTTTTAACAGTCAGTAAAGGAGTCTCGAGTCCTCAGGGTCTTTGTGCTAATCGTTTTTTCACATTTACGCTGAAGTTATTCAACTTTAAGAGGTTTAAATGGATTAATTTTTTTAAAACATCGCTCTTTTTAAAAGGTTTGATACGACTACATGACTGACGTATCGTCATCATAACAATAACGAGCCAATAATATTTTTTTTCTATTGTCTTTTACATTATTACAGAATAGAAGCTAAATAAAAACGAATCTTTATTTAATTAACATGTTTACTGCAGTCTTTTTGTGCATGAATCTGAACGAGTTAGTTGAATAGTGAATTCACTAATTAACTAATTAACTATTCGAGTTACTGAATAGTTTTCAAGAGTGTCTTTTTAGGATGAACACAAGAAGGCTGCGACGGATCAACGTCCTCGATGACCTTCATAGTAACATTTAGCCGCTCGTCCTCCTTTTTTTTCGAGATACAGGCATTTAACAAGTTTTTTTTAAAAAAAACCCAAAATGATGAGTGGTATGTTACTGATGCGTTTTAAGCCATAGACGTAAAATTAAATGTGAAAATAGTGTGCGCTTGTGTTAAACACAGGCTTCACAGACATCGACTTCAAGAAGAAAAAATGCAAAAAAAAAAAAAAAAAAAAAGAAAAAAGTCAATTTTGTGTTTTTGGCCTCGTTCCAGCACTTTATAGAGTAGGAGCTTTGCTGTGATTGTGCTTGTGTTTTAAACCAGTGTGTAAGTCCTGAACAATACTTTATCACTGACACAAATAAAAACTGTATAATACACAAAATAAGTCTAATAATAGTGCAAGTTTTTTTGCTTACGTCTGGAAAAAAAAAACAACAACAACAATTTAATCGTCTTACCGGGGCCGAGGCAGGCCCTCGTGTTCCCCGTTAAATTGAGCCATACATAATCGACTCCTGCTGCTTGGACTGAAAAGCGAGAGGAAACCACTTTAAGACATGAAGGTCACAGAAGAAGCTCAGTTCCCTGTAGATCCCTGACTCACTCGCTGCCCTGCTGATGTGTGTGAGTTTATTTTGGTTCGTGCAGGTCGAAGGTGGATTTGTACAAAAAATGATTTCTCCTGGTAGTAAACAGAACCTGAGGGCATGTGCCGCTGTGTTTTCTGTCCTTTATCTACCTGACATTTTAAACAGTCGGAAAAATCTGGTTCGTGGAAAATCAGGAACGTGACAAACATCACAAGCGTCGCGTCGGTCGATCTGTCTGGTTTTCTCGAGCTGGGACCTTCTTTAACGGCTGATTTTTTTCCTCCTCCAGGGGAAATTCCCGCCGTTAATTTAGGCCGACGTTCAAGTGGGTGTCATGTCTGAGCATTCTATTCAATTGATAACTTTGCTCTCCTGACGGTACACTTCGACATAATTATACCATCTGGCACGCTTCACTGTCTATGAGATCTATGAACGATTTGTCTGCTCATCCTAATCATACTCGATTGTAATGATGGGCGTAAACACAACACGCTGTACCTTCATCCATGTCTGCTGGGACACCGAGGCATGGATTGAACCACGACACCATAAACTTGATTAATATGACTAAGCAATAAGCATCGCAGTCTCTCGTCTCAGCAGAGGAGTGTCAGGGATCATTACACACGCTGAGACAATCTCACACACTGGAGTTTATTGTCCTCATACTGGAATCGTACACTCGCTGGTCTTTTAGGATTCGGGTTATTCCACTATTTATTAATCTATCCATCTTTCCGTTCACCAATCCATCCGTTTTCTTTACTGTTTCTACTACACAGAGACGCAGGTAACGTGGGCTCGTCTTCATGAAGGTTCTTAGTGTTAAGAGTTTCTCCTAGTGACATAATACTAAGAAATTGCTTAGAAATGTGGGCGTTTCCCCTTGAAAACGTAAAAGAAGATCTTCGTAAAGAGAAAAAGCATTTTAACGCTTAAAAGAGCTCATGAAGGTCAAAAAAGTGTTAGGAGTAGTGAAGTAAAGAGGATTAAGAGTTTCTTTAGCAGAGAAGAAAATGGCTGAAAGGTGAAGAGGGAGAAGAAGTGTGTTGTATAGAATATTTAATATTGATAATGAGTTAATAAAATGATACAGATTAGATCGTGTAGGGATTATTTTTGTGACCAATCAGATTAGAGAAAACATCTCATACACACACACACACACACACACATAAATATTCTGCCGCTTTGATTACATTTATAACACACAGATGTTAGCACATCCCCAATATGATCGATCACGAGCGTAATCCCAACACGATATAATCTCAAATATCTTAACATAACAGTCTTATAATAGAGATTTTAATAGCGCTCCTTTTTTGTTTAATTGGAAAAGATAAGGTTCTGTCTAAGATAAAATCTGTTGTAATTTTCCTTGCTCAGAGTTGCTCTGAGATCAGTCCTGAATCACTCTTAAGATTATTCTTAGAATCTTTATGAATACTTGACTCAGGATGGATATAAATCAATCTTAAAAAAAAAAAAAAACATAACTGTTTACGTAATTAATTGCAGCGGTACAAGCGGAATAAATCTCTTGGGGATGCGCTGTTAAGGAATTTAATCATCTCTGAGGTCGGGGATGTTGATTTTTTTTTTTCCAGCTTCTTATTTTTATTGCTTACTTCATTATACATAATGCTTATTAATGAAGTGTCCTGGTAGACTCCGGAACCCTACGACAAATGGCTTCCATTCAGAAAAGGGTCCAATGAGAATTTCACATCATCGCTGTTATCAGATTTAGAGTAAATTCGCCAGTAGACATACGCATCTGAGGGGATGAGACATGAATTCAAATCGTCTTTTTGTTTCGATTCACAAAGAACAAATATCACCGCTAAGAAATCTTTTTTTTTACTGTTGCGTATTAGCTATTGTGCTATACAACCGAGACTAGGATCAGGAGGATATTATATTCCAAGGAGAAAGAGAGAGAGAGAGAGAGAGAGAGAGAGAGCATATACAAGAGAACCTCTAAGCCCTAGATAGAGTTCAGTGTTCATCTGAAAGCTCTATACAGGATTAATGTGATCTCTGGGCTGAATCGTTAGCACACGTGCCATATCACATTGCTCGCTAAGACGTTTCATCACACCCTGCTTTCGTGAACAATAACACTGACAGTTATATTTAGCCTCCGGATTTTTCCGTCGCCGTTCTTCCGCACGTTCAGCAGGGCTCGGGATTTCGCGCCGAACCTCCGCACACCTTCGTAAACACCTCTCCCGGCACCTTGCGTCAACTTAACAGTAACAAATAAGCCTTATGACAGGAAGATCTAGATATAGAGCCGAACCTAATGAGTCAACACGCTCGGATCGGTGAAGAAAGTCGGAAAGATTTTGAAGGAACTTTTGTTGTTTGTGAAAGCTAGCAGTAGTTTTGGCTCACGCAAGGCGCTTGACAGATTCATAAACAAATTCCAGACTGAGCGAAGGTTTGTGCGATCCTGTTTGTGTAGCCGTAACATTCGTCTGCATGGCTACAGCGTCAGACCCGTCTCTATTTCATCCTGCAAATCAAAGTCTGAATGATGACTGAAGGTTTTTTTATCCTCCCTTTTTACTGACACTTCATTCATCCGGTCAGAACAATATGATCGTATCACTGAGTTTATATAATCTACACACATTTCCTTATCAGTCATCAAATCATTTCCTCATCCATGGAAAATCAGCTCAGAATTAATAGCAGCCGTCAAGAGAAACGGTAGAAAAACGAACAGCACACAAAAAAAACGGTCACTCGTTTATCAGCGTTTTGTCGGAGTTGCCTGTGAATGTTGTCGTAGGTCAAACTGAAAACAAATTTCCTGCCAGATTTACTTTTACTCGTGGGTGGAAATGCAATTAACCAAAAGCTCCGTTTACAGAAAAGCCGATTTGCATTTAGACACAAAACTAAAGCTTCAAAACTCCATAAAAAGGAAAAAACACTCACAGAATGTAAAAATAAACAAACAGATGACTAAAAGGTGATCGAGCGTCTCTTAAACACGAATCTTCCAATAACGCGGCTCGGCCACTGCACCTGTATCTCTGGCATTTTAATATAATAGAGTGCCATTACTTTTGTTCTAATTGAATGTTTCATGTTTTCTTAATTGGTTTTGATTTTAAATATGTAAGAGCTGCTGTGTTTACTTCCGATGCCATGTTGCGGCTGCATGGATTCGATGTCACTCTGCAAACCTGGAAAGAAACTCGTGCTCAAGTAGGAATTTCAAGTTGAGATGGTGTTTTCTTTGTTTTTTCCCAGCTGAAGGTTGGCTGAATGCTGAGCCTACAGTGCTTAAGAATAAACAGTAGCTGGAAATGTCCTGCATGGACTAGAGCCCAAGATCCTGTTTAAACGTGGCTACAATCTTATGAGATGTTACAGGAAAAGGTCCTAAAGGTTATTCAGGGTGTATTCCCGGGATATTCTCTGGATCCACCATTACCCTGACCCTGTAGGTTCCTTGTTTAATTCTACTCAACAGAGAATCTGCCATTCAGCCAAATAGTCATCTTTCTCTCATTTATTTTTGATTTGCATCAATCTGAACAATATTTATGAAAAAACGGAGCTCTAAAAACCCTCGACAGTTTCGAGGATCCTCCTGATGGCAGGTGTACACACAGGTGGGAGTGTAAATAATGGCACTGGAGGTGAAGTGTAATAACGAGGCAGAGGGAACGTGACAGATCACGGCGTGACTGCAGCGTTAATCCAATCTTAACAGATATTCAAAGCGATCAGCGCTTCGTCGTCTTGATGAGTGGCAGCCCTTTTACAGCAAAACAGAGTCTGAAAGAGATAATTAAACCGAGTAAACGGACGCTCAGTAATTAAACTCACTCTGATTTTATTGTTCTTCTGCTTAACCAGATCTGAAACTTTAACCAGACATTTTTCACTTCACTGAAAACTCCAAAACCTTTACAAAAGGTTTTAGTCCAACCGAGCAGGACTCACCAGATTTAACCAGTTGCTCTAAGTGTAGGGTGTACAGATAGGCGGACTGATAGATAGATAGATAGATAGATAGTTATGGATGGGTGGATGGAGACAGACAGACAAGAAGGTGGGTGGATAGGTGTATAGATCGATGTACTGAGGGCTGGGGAGATCGATCGATCAATCGATAGATACTTCAAGATACTTCAAGATTTACCCAGCCAGTTAATAACCAGAGTGTGTGATATGTTGTCTTGTTGATCGAATGTAAACTTGTTTTTTTCAGAACTTTGACTCAGAGTTGTGATTCTGTGACATGCTAGGGCTCATAGTTTGCTTCTTACTTTTATTAGATTATTATTATTTTTATTTTTTTAACCCAACTGCTAATAAAGTTCCCATCATGACCACTTTCCATTAGATCAAAGAAAGCACATCATTGTGCAGGATACAAGGTTCTTCAGGTTCTTCAGTTCTCCTGCACACTCCACCACACTGCTATCAGATTAACTGTCAGTACTGGATCACACTCAGGGTTTTAATCTATGAGTTTTCATATCAGGTAAAAACAGTTGTCAGTGAAATCCCTTCACATGGTGACAACATATTTTGTATAGTTAGAACTAAAACTACAACCTTTTCTGAACTGAGATATATTTTTCTTTTGCATTGAATCAGTAAAAATTCTTAAAAGGATAAAAATGTAAAGCAATTCAGTCCAGGAGCATCTCAGACATTTTACCAGCCGGTATCTGATTACAAACCGAGTGATTAGACTTCTGTTCGTTTCGCAGCTTGATCAAAGCGTGACGTTAGTTAACAAGGTTTTAGAAATCTTTAAACAGACTGTGTTATTTATTTATTTATTTTAACCATAGCGTATGCTAACCTGTAAAACTGGCTTCGTACACAGCATGATATTTGCAGAAAGATTAAAAAGTAAATGCAACATTTCCACATCAGCGGTTCAGCCACAGCGGCATGTGATGGGGTTTCCAGAGCGACACACAGGTGTGCATGTGGATATCGATCACTGAGCCTGACTTGAATTGAATTGAATTCTCTTTTTTTTTGACGTCTTGCATATTCCCACGTTCCTTTCGTTGGGATTGAAAGTAGACGTGTCTTTGCTCACCCCTTGTTCCTTGTTCCTAGAGGACGGACTTACCTTCTTTTCCGACCAGGAAGTCCACGTTGCAGTATGTGTAAGCCACTCCTATCTTGGTCTCCACTTGCGGTCTCTTGAGGGTTGAGTAGATCTTTCCAGGACTGCTGTCGTCTGTCTGACGGATCTTCCTCAGCCCACAACCCATGTCTGCTGTCGGAGTGCACGTTGAACCTGAAACAAGACAGAAAAAGAAAAACTTTGTGGAGCGTGTACACAGGTGTTAAGACAAAATGTATTTTTTTCTCTTCTCAGACCTGCTGGTTAAGGGAAGTGAGACCTGAACCAACCGTTCTTTAGAAATCTATAAATACTTGCAGATGTGGAGATAAACATCTGAACGGTAACAAATCGACGTCATTTTCCTGCAGGTTCCACCTCCTCGCACATGTTCATTTATTGGGGTTTTCTAAACAAATCTATGAATGCTCTGAATCCTTAAAACCTCCGAAAGTTATGCAAGAAAGAGAGAGTCTATTTTTACTGACCAATAACTCGAACTTTGTTGCTTTGTGCTCAACATACATTGTCTTACATCGTCCTTGGTGTCGTTGTTGCACTTTAACCCTGCATTCAAACCCTGGATATTGTCTTGGATGTTGTACTAAGGTCCTGGAGGCTGGATACTTCCCCCCATTGTACGTCTTGTATACAGATGATAGCATACAATTTGCGTGACTTGACGTGGAAAAAACTAGTCCCCACCCTTGGACTCCATCCAAATTACAGAGTAGAAATACCTAGCCATCCAATGAGATATCATTTCTATTTAAAACTGGATTATTGTATAGCTTAAACACAGTGTAAACAAGCTCTCAAGTGCAATGCTAGTCATCTAGCTCTGTTTAGGGAAGGATTAGCCATCCAGCTAATAGCTTAAGCACAGCTAAGTATTTAGAAAGCTAGGTCTAGCTGCTTCAAAGACAAACTTTCAGAGTCATGCTAGTCAGGAAGGTATATTTATGAAATGACTAGCCAGCTGGATAATAGCTTAAACACCGCTAGGTATTTAGAAATCTGTGGCTAGCTGCTTTAATGACAGCCTTTCAGTGTAATTCTACTCAGTTTGCTTTGTCTAAAATAAAATAAATAGCTAATACACATCAAGGCAATTAGAAACGGACATCCTTTCAGTGTAGTGCTAGTCAGCTAGTTCTAGTTAGGAACAAGATTAGCTAGCTAGGTGTTTAAACATGTATATGTAGTACCTTCATTGACAGTATCTCAGTGTTTCTCTTCTATTTATGGAAAATTTGCTAGTTAGCCAATAGCTCAAACGCAGCTAGGAATTTAGTAGCTCTTTCTAGCTACTTCACTAACCTTTCAGTGTAATGCTAGCTTGTTTGCTATGTCTAATAAAAAAAATAACTAGCTTGCTAATAGAATTCTGTTTAGACGTCTGTATCTAGTAATGCTAGTCAGCTAGCTCTAATCATGGAAAATTGGCAAACACAGGTAGGTATTTAGATCAGTCTGTTTCTAATAGTGTTTAATATTGTCAGCATCTTGGTGTAATGCTAGTTGGCTAGTTATATTTATGAAAAGATTAGCTAGTCAGCTAACTCCTTAAAGCAGCTTTATCATAGCTAGGTGTTTAGAAAACTTTACCTAGTTACACTATTGACAACCTGTCAGTGTAATGCTAACTGTCAGTTTGCTATATATAATAATAATAATAATAATAATAATAATAATAAACAGTTTAACTATGAATCTAATGACTTCTAAACATGTTGGTTAAAATTTTTTTTTAACTTTCGGTCTCATGCTAGTAAGCTAGATCTGTTTATGAACATATTAGCTAGCTAAAGCCGAGAAATCAAAACTAGCCAGATTTTTATGTTTATTTACAGTACTGTGATGACAGTAGCATGCTAGGTTTTTACTAGCAAGCCTGAGCAAAAGGTTTCTAAATAATTCTACATGAACTCAAGTGAAACAAAGGACAGAACTGTGAGCTTTAGCAACACGCTAGCTGAAGCTATGTGCTAAAAAAGTAAGAGAAATGCGGTAAACGTCTAATCTAACGACTTCTGACGGTTGTTAAATAAATAACGAAAGGAAATAAATAAGCTATCGGTTCCTCTAACAGGTGAGAAAGCCGGACCTTCACTTCTACCTCGTCACACAAATCCGTTCTGTCAGCAGCGTGACAGCTGATTAAACGGAGAGGGAGCGACGACGCCAAGTGCACTTTATTATATTCCCTTCTAATTATGCCGTGTGGTTTTACGGCGACCGGCTAATCTGGGAGGAGAGAAGCCGCAAAAAACCAGGTGAACGGTGCAGACGCAAAGGTGAGAATCAATCACGATAAATCAGGGACCTGCGTTGTTCTTCAGGGGGTCGAGGGAACGCGAGACGAGGCCAGACGCTGAGTTTAATTAGGGCCTCGGCGAGGAACTTGGCTCGTTCAGCAGCTCCGCCGTGAGAAATGATGCTTTCAGGAAAGCGTGGTCGAATAGATGCGTTTCATTAGGCGTCGGGATAATGATGTTTTGCGTTCAGCGATCATGTCTGAACTATGGGCCGCCACCCGAACGAAAGAAATGAGGCGCGAATCTGCACAAGTAGGACGTTAAGGAAATTTCCAGTCGTGCATCTCCCGGGTGAATAATCAAGCGTGTTTCACCCTGAAGTGTAATTTCTTTTTTTTTTCATTGTTTTATTTTTATTATTCTGTTTTGCTCTGTCACATCCCTCCGAGGAAGATTTCAGTTTTCGTTTTCAAGGAGGTGAGAAGCAGAGAGAGGGGGAGAGAGAGAGAGAGAGAGAGAGAAATATATATATAGCTAGCGAGTGTGTGAGAGAGAAATATAGATAGAAACTGTGTGAAAGAGACAGACGCAGAGAGAGAGAGAGAGAGAGAGAGAGAAATATAGCTAGAGAGTGTGTGATAGAGACAGACATAGGGAGAGAGACAGAGACAGGCATAGAGAGGAAAAGAGAGAGGAACAGAGCTGAAGAGAGAGAAAGACAGAGACTGGGTGAGAGAGAGAGAGAGAGAGAGACAGTGAGAATGAAATGGAAGAGAAAATAAAATTTCTCCTTCAACAGTAATATCTCTTAAAGTGCCACTGAGGACTTGCAGCACTCAAAGCCTCCTCTGTAAAAGAAAACAGATGAAGGCGTCACAGACGGATTAAGAGAAAAAGCAGGAGAAAAACACAGAGTTCTGACGTGAGGAGCGACGAAGTCCAGCGCAGCTCTCTGAAGGGCCATGTTGGACCTGAACAAAGCCAAGGGAGTGAAAGTGGAGCGACAGAAAGGGGCGGGGGTGAAGGATGGATGGATGGATAGATGGGGTATGAGTCGGCGGGTATTTTTAGAGCTGAGGATTGGAGAGGGAGATGCTTATAATTTTCTGACTACTAAATCCTCTGAAATTCTCAGCAGCACCACGTTTTATCCTCAGTGCGAAACGAACCATGCACGCAGGAGACTGACAGCGGAACAGAAGAGCGTGCACTCAGTAAGGAGTCCGCTCCCTCGACGCTGGAAGAAGAAGAAGAAGAAGGGAGAAGAAGAAAGAATTAGAATGCCCTTCGGATGTCAAAACTTTAACATGTGCCTACGTCTGTCTTTAGTACGACACGCTGCTCTGCTCTGATGGATCTGAGCGCTTGATGTTTCTTCTCTCTCCAAAAAAAAAAAAAATCAGAAAATCATTCGTAGCGTCAACACTTAAAAAAAATAAATAAAAACTGCGAAGATCTTTGGCTCTAAATAGCAAAAAAGAAAAAGGAAATAAATCCTTATAGCGTTTAGTGAGACTGCGATATCAAACCCTGAGAGGAACAAGATGCTTGAAAGACGTTAGGTTAAAAAAAAAAAAGCGAGTTTAATGAGTCATTTAAACGGAGAGGAGTCATACTTTCCGCATCACGTCACACACAATGGTTTCTTTTATCTGTCAAGAGCAACTTTCCAATTCTGCCGAAACCAAAACTCTATAAAGTTCGATCGAGAAAACGTTCATCAGAAATAACAGAGCTTTTAAAGAGACGTAGTGTAGTCTGATTAATGATGCACAGATTTTTTTTTACTCATTATAGTGTCTGTGGTTACTTTGCTATACATAATTATGACTTAAATAAAATATACAAAATAATAAAAGAAGGTCTTCCAGCGTAGTTCATCCTTTTACGAGTTCTCCGAAATGAGCGTGCGTGTTTCCGGTCTCGATTCCGCAACATTTTGCTGATTCTAACGGATTGAGACATGGAGGAAAAAAAAACAAAACAGGTTTTATGTTTCGAGCAGGTGTTACAGCAGGAGCAGAGGTCCCACTCACAATCCTGTAAAGAGAATTAGCATAAAAACTCTGAGAACTAACATGTAAGCAGACAGAATTTTTTTTCTTTATTATTTCTACAACAGAGCAGTCAAGGGTCGTGTTTGAGGGCCCGGCAGCGGTAACTCAGCGGTTCTGGGGCTTGAACTCACAACCTTCTGATCCCTGTTGTTTTTTTTTTCCTGATAATTAGTTAATTAAAAAATTTACGTCATTTGCACATGTTTGGTTTGGGGGTGGAGGTGGGGAGTGGGTTACTTGTGTTACTTGTGTGTGGATGCTTGAATTTCCTCCAGGATCAATAAAGTATCTATCTATCTATTTGTCGATCTATCTATCTATACAAAACAACCAAACTGTAAACACACCAGATCAGAGACTGCACCAGTAACATCTATTTCTGCCCCGACTAGACTGCACCCCGTCTGTAGCCGTCTCTGGTCAGTCGCTTCTCGCTATATTTACGGTCTGGAAACGCCGGCATTTAACTTCACAGAGCTCGATTAGCAGCTAGCGGATTAGACGTGTCACACGACGATGGGTCGAAACGAAAGACGAGCTCGAGTGACCTTTATTCTTTTTAAGTGACAAATAAGTCCAAGGCACAGCAGCTTCCTGCGCTGTATTTTTGTCCTATCAGCAGGGAAGCCTCTCTCTCTGTGATGCTCTGTTTGGACTTCTTGCTTCCTTCCTGAGCTTCCTGCATCACCCTCGTCACCTGGGCGGGAGCATTGTGTGTGTGTGTGTGTGTGTGATGAGAAAAACAGGACTCTCCACATATCTGATACAATCTGAACTGAAGGAAAGCTCAACAAGCCACTTTTAAATCAAATGTGAAATTAAAACATCTCTACTCATCAGCCTTTGCAGGTCATGAGACGCTTCGCAAGTCAATACGAGGTCGAACATCACATCCTCAATCTCAGAAGAGCAAATAAGTAGGTGAGAGTGAAAACTGGGTTAAAGGATCAGCTGCAGTGTAGGTATGACTTGGTGGAACTGTTGGAACTGGGCTCTGTTAAACCCCCTGTAGCGAGTCTGTGGCCTGATGAGCTGCTTTTAGCTAAAATCTGATTGTATAAACAACACCAGAGGATCCGCTACAGGAAGCTGGAATGGTTTGCGGTTAGAATTTTTTTTTTTATGCTTTATTATTTCTGCTCCAGTCATTTTTTGTTTCATGCACGACGTTTGACGCATGTAGCATCAGTTTGTAGCAGTTTTTTTTTTCTTCTATCCATACAATGCTTGCATACAAATGTTCAACCCACACACTGAAATATCGTTGTGATGATCC
>JAOTRN010000026.1:12534362-12559903 GCA_028566695.1 Bagroides melapterus | reverse complement strand
TGGGCAACGTTTTGAGTTAGGAAGTGCACGAGTTGCAACGAAGAATGTCAGAAATAATACTAAGCTTGTGAGATTTTCTTCCTGAAAACTGCTTAAAAGCCTGAAAAGTTGGATTCAACTTAGATTTTATTTGAAGTTATAGACGGTTAACTTGAGGAGGAAAACTAGTAACACGGCGTGAGCACGCGACCTTTTTTGGGGTTTATTTCCTGGTGAGATTTCTTTTCTTTTTTTTGGCTGGCTGGCGTGCACGGCAGTAAAGAACATTCTCGAAGCGTGTAAAATATAAAGCTAAGTGTACTTTATTTATTTATTGTTATGACTTAATGTAGTAACTAGCTAACATGCTCTTATAGCCCACTAAAAACTAGCTGTGTCGTTGTCTGGTCTGTCAAACCGTCGTGTTTTTTTGCTAGCTAACTAGCTAATTAACGGAATTATCTAAGGTAACCTTTTTTCTATATAAAGTGATTGATGTTAATGCTGTTTCTTTTTTTTTTTTTTTTTTTAGGAAATTTAATAAACAAACAGACAAGTAGACAGTCTAACAAACAGGAAAACAAACGAAAACGATTAAATGACTGATAATTACGCTTGAAATTTAGTTAGATACTACAAATTAGAGAGTTAATTAGCGATTTCCGTTGGCTTTTTTTTTGTTTATTTATTTATTTATTTATTTTTTTAAATAAAAATTCTTTACCCGACACGAGGTTGGACTTGAACCGATGTGGAAGCGGGATGTTTATGATGCACTAATTCAGCAGATGGCGGTAGCACGGAGGGCTGTCCTCACCCTGGATTTGATGCTGAAACAATAAGGCTCACAGCACCACCACAACCAGCACCAGCACAAGCAGCAGTTGTGTAGTAAAATCATCGCGCGCGTGTGTGTGTGTGTGAACGGGGTCCAGATGCGGCCGCACGCGCCAGAGGTTGCTCCCGTTATCGCCGATGTGAGTGAGCGCGAGCGCCTTGAACGCGCCTCGGTAGTGAAAGCGGCTCATCTGTAATCAAGCACGACGGACTCGGAGACTCATCCCGCACAGCCGTGTCAGCGTCAGCCAGCCCTCATGGCGGAGTTCACGGAGAAACCAGGAAGCGGCGGCGACGACGCGGGCACACAGCGCGAGCTCTCGGGCTCAGGCTCGGTATCGGTATCGAACGGCGATTGTGGACTTGCTCCAGAGCTGGCTGGATCAACCGGAGCGGATAACGCATCAGACGGCAAACCTGGAATACCCCGAAAGGCCAGCATCATCAAGGTGGGTACATAACGTGCAATTTTGTTGTTGTTGTTATTATTATTATTTACATTTTTTTTTTGCTTTAATTCCAAACCTTCCGAAGGGCTCATGGAGCCACACAAGAGTGTGTGATGAATGATTTCTATACCAGACCGTTCTCCATGACATAACGTTCTCTATATCCGAGTGTACATATAACGAAGCTCCATTAATGAAAGATCTGTAGTTACAGTAAGTACATCGTGCTGTAGGAGGAAAATAATCAACAACCTTGTGATGGCTTGGTGCAAGGAGTTCATGTTACATCACTAAAGTTTATTACATATCTATAAGCTCAGTATAACTACAGTTCATCTTGTGCCATGGCGACAATTTGCTGTATGTGCTTATGGTCCATTTATAGTTACGTCCTATTTATAGAACTTTCTAGAACATCCACAGAACAAGTTCCTGTAATCACTTACGTTACGACACCGTTCCCTCACCAACATCTCTTTTTTTCTTCATTTGATCTTAATAAGACAAGACCCTGACAGCACATAGTGCTCCTTCCTGAACAAGTTGCCATGGAGGCAGAAAACTCACCGACTTGCAGTACCAGAAACGCAGACACTGGAGACTCCTTCCATAAACGTGAAAAAAAAAAATCGTCCTCCGATACGAGTTCCTGTGAACCAGCTGTTACTATAGAAATGCTTATGTATTACATTAAAGCAAACACATTAACATAAAACGTACATTTCTATAAACAGCGCAGCGGCATAAAGAAAATTCTCACGATCGCAAAAAAGTAATTCATCGTGATCCGGATCGTGCAGGAAACAGACGTGTCTTTTAAAGATATTTTTCTGTCTAGTGTTATGTTTTGTGTACGTTTAGAAAAATTGTGTAAATCCTGATTTATTTTTTCTTTCTTCCTATCGGTCGAAAGTGACGTAGCAGCGAGATTTTAAATTGAGCATGTGACCTCAATTGTATACAAGTGGGAGGTTCTGGATTTTGGGATCATCTTCATTCTTTAAAATAATGCAGTCAAGCACTAATTGCAATACGGTGCTTTGTTACACATCGGTGGATGCAGAGGAAAGTTTTCGTTCATCGTTATCATCATTAATGTTTACCCAGTCGGCTCTGCAGAACATTTAGGAACGGTTCACAGCACTAAATCTCACAAGCTGCACAAATACATGACCAGACCAGAAGAGTTCGTACTGTATCTTTAGTTTTAGGTGTATGGTCATGATGATGATGACGACGGTGATGATGATGGATGACACACTGAATCATTATGTCCGTAGTTCATATACACTTCATCTCAGGTGCAGTTTAACCCTTTTCTGCACTGCACACACACTCACTGAACTGTTTATTTAAGGCTGTAAATCTCCCTTGAACCACTCCAGCGTTATATAGACCATCTAGATTTTTTTTTTATTACCCCGTTAAGTGTTGCTCCCAATCCAATATCGCTGACAGTGACGAACGATTAGACACAAGAAGTAATCAAGACTGTAAAGAAAAAAAAGGTTCTTACTTCCAAAGAAGTTCAGAGCCAAGCTGCATCATTAATAACACGTCTAAATATACTTTTAAGTATTTTTACGCCTTGTCCGCAAACTCTGTTGACTTTTAATAACGTGATTTGCGTTTGTGTAAGTAAAACAGTCGATGCATGAAAGAGTTAAGGGTAATTGTTGATTTTGTAAATCGGATTGTATTTTGTAAATCTGTCAGTCAGAAGGTGATGAAGTTTTAAACCTCACGGCCGTCTGGTTTTGATTTTGAGGGACGTTCGGTACGTCCACTATGCAGACAGGAACCACGCAGGTCAACACGGGCCATGAGCAGAATGTCACAAGGAAGTGGTGAAACAATGAGCACAGGAAATACAGAAACACAGGAAAACGACTTCATATGGGTTTTTTTTTGTTTTGTTTTGCACGCCTCCGAACATCACGGTGTAAACACTCTTGGTTGCCGGGTGGGACAGCGTGTAGTAAAATGAGTATTTTTTTGTCACTGATCAGACCGTGAGCTACACATGACACCTGAACCGACACGTTCTCAGCGTTTTGCTCAAAGTTTCCGACTGATACGCATTTGATTCCTGCTACACTGTACGCTGCTGAGACGCTTTCTCTGCAGTAATCGTTGAGACAGGAAACGTTGCTTTACTTCCTCATAACGACAAACACAGCAGTTTCACCTGTTCAGCCTTAAAATGGCAAACTTCACCACGACGTACACATTACGTTCCGATAAGCTCGGATCAGGTGCAGCACGCAGGAAATTTACAAGGATATAGAAAACGTGAAAGCCGTGATACGTCTCGACTTGGGGTAACAGTTTTATCCAAACAGCCACAGTAACCTGTTGTAAATAGCTGTTTTACCCAACAGATAAGACTCTTGCAGCAGAGTGAGGAGTGATGAAAAGGATGTTACACCAAAGCGAGGTTGAATTCACACGTCTGATTGGTCAGATCGGTTTTCATAAAACGGCACAATGTCAAGATTAATTATGTATTAATGCTCTCAGGCTAAGGGAGACGGACAACACGCGACTGCAAAATGGGCAGGGAACAGGATATAATGTCGTCCATTCGTACACAACACGGATTCTGATGTGCTTATACCGGGTCTGTTGTGACGGATGAAAAATTAACACACACAAATATATAATGTTTATTTTTCTATAACTTTGAATCATTGAATAGTCATCCCTCATTGCTGTAATTGAATATAAACGTAATAAAAACGTTCACTTTAGAAGAAAATTTCAGACGTCACATATGAGTTTCCTCTGACACCGTGAACCCAGCAGCTTCTCTCTTTATTTGTGACCGTCAGTTCCAGTCATGACCAGCATGTTACACATTTGTGTCCTAGCATTTGTCCTCTGGATAAAGACGATCGACACGATTTAGTATAAGTGAATTGTGCGCATTTGTGAGGAAGACCTGATCTCTAACTGACAGGAAAGAAATGCAAAAAATGAACACAGTTACTTCACTGCTGTCTGACTCAAACAAACCAGGAAGAGGAAATGCTTTCGCTGTCCCCGATACTCTGTAGTAACACTACTCTGTTCTTGGTAGAGATACACACGTTTCCTGTGGAAAGTGTTTGTGTGAGCAACTGAAATGTCACACAAGGAGAAGGTACGGGACAGAAACACACGTTTTCTTCACAACGGCCTAAACAGTGTCATAAAATCATTAATTACATTTACATACATCTAGATTTTCATCTATTACACATAACATCTAATTCTTACTCGAACAACTTTTTTGTCTTCCATCTCTAACGGCTTTATACATATTTACGCTGAAAATAAACCGTGAGTGAAATCTCCACGACACTTTTCCTTCATGGTTAATTGAATCAGCATGTACTTTATATTCGTGTAGAAGTGTAGAAGAAGGAATAAGAGGCTCCGCCCACTCTCAGTGGTAAAGCCTTGTAACTTAACAAGTTGTGAATGTGAAAGTAATGATGCGATCAAGTAAAGCCGCAGAGCCACGATGTCGTCTTGGCTCATCTCTGCAGCTGCACGTTGAACCTCTGCCAGCTCTCAGACAGATGTGGAGTATCATTATCACCGATGTCATGTAAAGGCCTGGCAGCGTGAACTGATCACTCCTGTCAGTAGAAAGGGTTTCTTAATGAAACCTGCAAGGTTCGGCGGTTCTAACTCACTGACTGCCCTCTCACTGACTCACTCACTCACTCACTGACTCAATCATGGACTTACTGATTCATCTGCCCTCTCACTGTCTCACTCACTCACTCACTCACTCAATCATGGACTTACTGATTCATCTGCCCTCTCACTGTCTCACTCACTCACTCACTCACTCAATCATGGACTTACTGATTCATCTGCCCTCTCACTGTCTCACTCACTCACTCACTCACTCACTCACTCGTGGACTTACTGATTCATCTGCCGTCTCACAGACTCACTCACTCACTCACTCACTCACTCATGGACTTACTGTTTCATCTGCCCACTCACTGACTCCCTCACTCACTCACTCACAGCCTCACTCACACACTCACTCACTGAGTCACTGATTCACTCTCTCACTCACTCACTCACTCACTCACTCACTCACTAACTGAATCAATCACTCTCTCACTCACTCACATACTCCTTTACTGATTTTCTCATTCACTCTCTTATGCACTGACTCACTTAACCTCTCACTTATTCACTCACCCTTTCACTCACTCACTCACTCACTCTTTGATTCACTTACTCTCACACTCACTGACTCACTCTGACACACTCACTCCTGTGCATAAATAGAAATGTCAGCTCTCCTGTGGTATTTGTAAAGGAATCATTATTAAAAGCCTTAAAATTGAATTACTAAAGTAAATTATATTACGGTGTTATGCACACATTTGGTTAGGAAACATACATGATGTAAATGTTTTAAATATAAATGCTGTAAAAGAAAATGTGATGTAGTGCTAAGAGCAAATTTATTTATCTCAAAATCTGTTGTGAAGAAGAATTCAGGTCTCAGAGTTTCGACCCTCACTGCTTCCTGTCTCTTACTGATGCAACACATAATTAAATTATTTAACGGTTGGGATTTTTGTAAATGGCTGTTCACTAGTGGAACATTTTGTTGTTTGTTTATTTGTAGTTTGAATGAAATATCGTATACAGGTCTCCATAATCGGGGCCGTTCGGATCCCGCCGTAGCCCGAGGATCTCGAGATTAGCGTGATTAATCTTGACGTCTGCTTCTCTACGCAGATCTGCCTTGAAGGGCAAACTTCAGCAAACGGAGCAGATTGACGCTTTTCCCCTCTGTCGCTGCCTTTAGACCAACAGCCGGTCACGTTAACCCAGCGCTACATCATGATTATGGATTTACTCAATGACGTACCAGAGTAAAAACTAGGACACCAATTTGCATCTCTGGTGATCGGGGAGGCACATGTTCCTCTGTGGTCGATATGTATTAGCCTCAAGCAGTGTTAGGCTCTGATAGTCAAACATTTAGAAGTGGAAATTGTACACATCGTAGTCGTGTAACGCTGTCGGGGTCGGAGACGTCCGCTATAGTAATTAGACCGAATTGCAGGAATTCTGTATGAGCACCTTTTATTAGACAAAACACAACTAACAGACTTACACTATAACGGCACACTATAACTATAACATAAACGTGACAACTAACACCAATAACACGAAGCACGCTAACGATAATGACTCACAAAACACAATACAGGGGAGTCCACGAGGAACAGGTGCAACAGGGGGAAACATGACACAGGTAAGGACGAAGCACCGCCCACATAGAAACCTAAAGGTACACAATGAGCAAACGCCTGCCAGCTCGCCATCTAGTGGTCCAGCAAGGAGCTATCCAAGCTCCTGATATATTCTTTACTGTATCAGTACCAAAATGTACCAAATATAAAATAAAAATGATTGATGATTGATTACTACAACTATGACGTCAGAGTGGAAACATTCTCTATAACCGTATATATATATATATACATATCACATATATATCTCATAGTTAACTACCATCTTCATACATAATTTTGCTCTCATATGGCCTTCAGGGATGATTTTCACATTTTGTCTCTTCCTTCTTCGTTCAAATCCTTAAAATAAAAAGAAACGGAAAGACAACGGCGCCAGAAAGGAACACCGCACCTGACCTTATTGTGAAGTCGGGGATCTGAGGCTCAGAGCGAGTTAGATTCCTAATTAGAGGAGCAGACATGGTTTTTATTTTTTTTCTCCCGGCTCATCTTTATCAATTTCAGTGCGAGGACACGGTCAGACCGCTTCACGGTTTTCACGTCTTCTTATCAGACACGTTTCAGAATTGTGCTCTATTTTTAGATTAGCCTAGATGCAGGTTGTGGCTACATGAAGACACGTTTAATTTGTAAATAGAGACAAAACACGTTTTACCTGACCTGCTCATTTTTTCCCCACTCGATTTAAGTCTCTCAAACGCCGATAAGACAACATATCGATCTGCGTGACTGTGTGTGTGTGTGTGTGCTTCTGAGGTATATTGTAAGTAAAGTAAGAATTGTGCTTGTTCCCACTGATGAATCATCCAAATTTCCTTTTTCTCTAGAAATATATTTCAGCTTGCATCAGCGTGTTGCCCAACACAGCTAACCAGAAGGGTTTGTCTTCAGCCATGACTATGCTGTAATCTCGCAATCCCATGTTTGTAACTGCTGTAAGTTGAATTGCAGTGTGTGTGTGTGTGTGTGTGTGTGTGTGTGTGTGTGTGTGTGAGAGAGTGTGAGAATGTTTTTAACAGTAACGCTGCACTGCAAAACCCCAGCTTCAGCTATAAAAGTATCCCTGCACTCCAGACCGTAATTACTAAACGCTTAACTCTGATTATATTGACTGGTATTCAGGACATACTTGTTTGCCCACAGGATCTTTTTTCTTTTTTGTTTCTTTCCACTGTGAACCAGTAGAACTGCCAGTTATTCTCCGTAAGGATGATATGCACTCAGTCTCGTCAATCAGCATGTTTCCGGCATCTCAGCAGCGGCAATTTCGTCTCGAGGTTCAGTCAGAATCGCTTCACAGCAGCTCGAGTTTTCGTTTTCTTTTTCTTTTTTTTATTTCAAGTAATGCTCCCGGTCTGATTAGTGAAATAACATGACTGTTTTTTTTTTTTCAGACCTGGAAATGTTATATAAACATCTAAATGGACTCGATTGTGTATTTGGACTTCATGCTATTTTGCATTGCGAGAGCTGCTGATACGATGCCTCACGTGATCGCAGATTTAACTATCAGCTATTTACAGGCCTTCATGCTGCCAATCTCCTGTTCTACCACATTCCATAAATCCATTCGATTCATATCTGGTGACCGAGGAGGCTCCTGATGTGCACTGAGCTCATTATCATAATCACAGAGCCAATTCACGGAGAGCTCCGTGTTAAGATTAATAATTATAGCTCCCATTACTCCAGTGCTACCAGCCTGAACCATTGCTTGGTAGACTGGGACCATGGATTCATACCATGATAAGATTCATCAGACCAAACAGTCTTCATCCTGAACCTGTTCCCGATCTTGAGATGATCTTTCTGCTGTATAGAGTGGAATCAAACAGACGTTCCAGCTCATAGCTCTGCCGTTCTGTTGAACGATTCATCCGTTCTGTCTCTAAAATCCTACTGAAAGTGATGCGTTTATGTCTCACAGATCGACCATTTGCTTGTCTTTTCCACACAATTTCATCTAGTAGCCTGAACGCCACATGTGCCACAGATGCCTCGGCCCTGTTTGTCCCTACGGCTCAGAAGCGACCAAGTTCATCTAGATTTTTTGAACCCCAGACTGTGAGCGCCCTCGTAATAACTTGGCCTTATTTGAAAGTCTTGTCGTTACTTGCTACCACTTAGCAGATGAAACCTGGTGTTTAAACTGCTTCAGTGCCTGTCAATTAAACCAGACCCATAGTGGGGATGATCCTGGAACGATCTTTTCTCTCTTTTTCTAAAAATATATAAACTGGTGAAATCTAAAACATCATTTTCCATTTGATTCTTCTTCTTTGTCATTCGGAAACATTTAAAGCTAGAACGCTAGAGTAATTTGGGGAAATTGTGTACCGTGGTTGTGTTAACACAATGTCCCCTTGTGTTTCCTTTAGCAAGTAAATACGCTGGTGAAATTTCAGTTAATTTGATGCAAGAAGGTAAAGTGACATTAAAACGCCACGCTTGTCTCATTTTGACTAAAGTTTTCCTGTTTGCTCGGTGCTAATTGACCTAATCGTTTTTTTTCTTGGGTACCCACCCAGCAGGTTCAGCCTCCTTTCTGTTTGGATGTAGAATGTAATTGTGAGGATGCAAGAGCCCGATTAAATCTCCGGACCACACGTTATTTTATTTCATTATGATCTCATTGCCCCAGGACCGCGGGCTTAATGAAAACCTGCGACGTTCAGGTCTATCGGAGATTTAATTTTCAGCCTTGACTCACTCGCCACTGGTAATAAACTCAGCCATGCGGCGATTTTAGGTTAATGAAACATCGTGTTCTTTGTCTCTATGGCAAAAAAAAGAAAAGAAAGAGAGAGAGAGAGCATTGTTAAAAACTCTAAAGATAACCAGACAGTGATAATGTTCTAAAAGAGGATCTGAAAGAGTTCATTTGTGAAGTTCAAGTTTTGTCAAAGCAATCATTGGTTCATCACTGGTCCTTCATGTTTCTTGGAGGACGCTGGTGTCAGCTTTCATCTTTCCAGTTCCTAGCTGTCGCTAGCTGCTGGGTATGAATTGGCCAAGACTCGATTATGGAGGAAACTGTGAAAAATATAAACCACACACTTTTAGGTCTGATGAATGAAACACGAGTCCAAATAGTTTCCTGAACAACACCAGGTGTGTTTGCATTAATCATGAACGTCATGGAAATTCATTAAATCTGCACAGCACTCCGAAGGTGATGCATTTACAAAGAATCTGGAGTGCAGGAAAAGCTTATGCAAGCTGTGCTGTTAAATTTCGAGCTACTCAGTGGGAGAGAGACGCTGCCATGCTTAGTGCTGGACCAGTCAGAGTAACGGCAGCGAGCGTACTGACTGGTGCTGTCAGCTCTACACTTGCTCCCCATCCTGATTTAATGAGCTATTCCTGACCAGAGCAGGACCCAATTTTGAAAGGATACTAGTGCACTCGAGGCACTTTTCGAGCCTCTAGAGAACACCCTTCGGCTAAGGTTTTTTTGAGCCCGGCTCAGGCAGCTGGACATGTTCATCAGTAACCAGGTTAACGTTCCTCTTGGGAACGAGCAAATTGTTTAGCAGCGAACGCTTTAATCTTCAGCCCTACGATCCATATGGGGTCTCTGTAGCCACTGTTTACACTCATACAACCCAAAGGGATTTTTATTCGATGTTGAAGACAGTCTAATGCACTGAATCTGCACAACATATTTCTGTTCACATTTTATTTAATTCCTTTAAAAAGCATCAGCTAATAAACGAGCGCACACTGTTGTGCTGCTTTAATTGACAGCTTTGTTTTTGTAAGCCTCGACGTTCCAGACACACATTCAATGCACTTTAGTGTGATTACCTATGCCCAGTGGACATTAGAGGCAGATTGACACGAGTCCCATGTGAATACCTCAATGGACTCAATGCAGCGAGCCAGAAAAAGACACTCAATCCATTTGGGGATTTAGAAATAGTCGCTCATCAGGGAAACACAGGTTTCCAGTGGGTTTTTTTTTGGCTTTGGGTGTTCGGCTGTTGCTGGGTTTTGATGACACAACACTCCAGGCTGTTTGCGGTAAACTAAACAAAATCCTTTCAATATGGGTTCTTATATTGTTGGGAAATTCTGTGTGGCTTTTGGCTTTCATTTCTAAGAGGAAGCCAGAAAACACAGAATACTGGAAAGGTCAAACGTTTACAACCTTTTGTTCTAAACTAATCAAATCATCTTAATTGCTGTATTACGGTATACAGTTACATGCTTAGAAGAAAGAGTTAAGCATGAAGATATAAAGACACTAAGTCACCACCGCAGTACGTCTCAGATCCAGGATTACTTGCATCGTCAGCATGCGTTATCACTTCCTGTCACGCAGTCCATGTGATGCGTGCTCGCATGTTGTTATTGTATTTCTCCAGGATTTCCCTCTATCTCGACTCAAGTCCCAGTCCCCAACCAGCTCAATAGCATAATGCAGCCACCACCCTGCTTCACTGTGCTTCATATGGTATCATTCTCAGGGACCGATTAAAATATCAGATATTTCTGAAACTCCTTAAACGTCCCCTTAGGTCTCCAGGCACCCTCGCTGACAGGATGTCTTCTTTTCTTTTTTCACTTTCGGAGGAACGTCCTGTTTTGTACACTCTACAAATTCAGTATCTTTCAATACCGAGATACCGTACATGCTTTGTTAGCTCTTCAGGATTTCAACTCTCAACCCCAACCACCAAGCCTCCACCGCTCTAGTGAACCACCGCTTACTGTTAAAGCAACAACCTCGGTGGCATACATCTCACACTCAGGACTCGCTTCATTGTCAACATGTAGTATCCCTTCCTGTTTTTACTCTCCCTCTGATGCCTGTTTACGTGCCGTTGTGTACTTGTGCTGTTTCTCCGCACAAACACATTTCAAACATAATAATCTTTATAGCGTATGCGTTGAATTCAGTACACCGGTTCTGAATATTAGCACATAGCATATTAGCATATGGAGTAAAACAGTTAAGGACCAACATTAACTTGTATTAAAAAAAAATGTAGGAAATTTATAATTTAGCAAAAATTCCTACAGACAGGCTACAATCTGAGAACAGTCTAAAGCTATATCCAGCTAATAATCCAGGAATATCTATTTATATATAAATATATCTCAAAGGGTTTTAATAATTAGTCTCTACAGACCTTCAGGTGTGGTTGTGTGTTTGGAAACAGCGTTGGTTTCTCATTAGGCATCCTCCTAAGGATTTCCTCTCATGGCGTCTATGGAAAACCCTCATGTCTTCAGGCTTGAGAAACAATGCTGTGAAACCACCCTGTGGCTCGCACAGCATTTTCATTATTACTAAAAAGTCTATTTCAAGCACTATTTTTGGGAAAGGCTTACCTACGATTTCAGTGAGATCCGAGTGAAAGCAAAACATATAGTACTAAACAATATACCGATAAATGAGTTCATATAAAGACTAGACAAAAGTGTAAAGAATGAATATTAAATTCTCCATCTACCACTACAGCGTAGTGCTACTGGATTCTGGAATCTGATTGGTTAGAATGTGTTTTTTTTGTTGTTTTTTGTTTTTATTTATTGTAATTTTTAGCTTTTTACAGCAGGTTTGAACAACAAAAAAAATGTGTTGATTTCTGGATGGAGGAGTTTGCAGCTTCTGGTTTCTTGTTTACATGATTCATCTTTTTTTCTTTTTTTTCTTTTTTAAATAAAGTAACGCTATCCTACTGAATAAAACGCCGTGGGGTGTGCAGTTAGAGAAAATGAATCCCACAGTAACTCTGTGTGATGTCATTGATTATTTTCTTCCACTAGCAAACCCCAGATTTAAGATATTTCTTTAGCATTTCTGTTCGTATCTGTAACCTCTTGACTTTCAAGCCTTCGTCTGTTCCCTCTGACATTAGTTAGCTGCTTGTCTTGTGGTTTGTTTGACACACTCCACATCTAAACAGAGGATTTTAACACACTCTTTATCTTCAATCAAAATTCTTTGAAGAAAACTAGGCCAGATGTTGGCCGTGCTATTTCGGTGTGTTTTATGACAGACTGCAGCAGCCCAGGCTGCAGATGACAGTTCGGTTTTTAGTGATTGATTTTGATCGAACACGCCGAGGGCCTTCTCTGCCCACATTGGCGCACTTGCCGGAATTCTTTCCACACATTCTGCCTGAATTGTTATCTCATTGATTCGAGAAGCGAAGGATGTGAAATGTGCATTACGCTGACCCTGATGTTGTTTAAAAATTCACTTCAAAAAAAAAAAATGCAACAGTTTCTTCAAAATGTGAGATCCAGAAGTTATTGACCGAAGTGTTTTGCTGAAGCTAAGCTGATCTTCACAGATCTGTCACGTCGTACCGTCTATGTGACGTGTAGCGGTTTGACACTTTTGCCAAGCTGTGCGCTTTCCTTGCTTTCATAAATCTTAGTGTAAAAGTAGATTCTCCTGTAAGGATTTGGATTGACATGTAATAGGATTTTTTTGGGGTTATATAACCGTTATATAACTCGCCAGCCATTTTCTCCAGCGTACTGCATTCAAATCGCATAAAAATGTGCACCGTTTTGTGGGATATCAAACCCATGACTAGGTCTCCTCGACCCCGAGTTCAGCAAATGACGTCAAATCGACGTGGAAGCCCACAGCATCAACAGTAAACACAAACCTTCAACAAACCAACAGGAATATTAAAAATACAGATCTCTGTTTCCAACTCTGATGCAACAGCTGCTCCTTTAAAAGGTTATTATTAAAAATGTGTAATATAGAACATTAAACTTTGGAAAAACAAAAAGAAGTTCGAGAAGATTGTCATTCACTTTAAATTCCGCAGAGATTAAAGTGAGAAGATAAAAAATAAAGCAACATCAAAAACACTTCACATCTTGACAGAGAGAGTAACAGAATTAGACCAAAAAACAGGTCTATGCATTTTGTTCCTTCAACATCGGGCATTAAAACATCTGAAGAATGTTCCAGAAAAATTTGGTAGCACAAGAACCCCGAGGAAGAAAAGTCCATCTTTGCAAGAGAAAAAAAAAAGTTCTCAACTAGTAGAATGAATGTGTTAAGTGGGTTATGAATGGATGATTCACAAGACGTTTGACGTTTCATGAAGATTCTGTCATGTCTGAAAAAAAAAACAACCCTCGTGTATCCTACTCCTGCCTCTGAGTGGGTGTAATTTTATGGATAAGAAAACTAGTTCATGTAGATGTCTACTTGATCCACTTCAGATCGTGTAACGTGCAATGATTACTGCACTTTTATATCTGGAACATAGCTTCAAGTTAAATTTTTTTTTTTTTATTTACAGCATTAACACAACCATAAATCAAGCCAAGGCAAACCCATAAATCAAGAAGAATCATTCAATTATGACAAAAGAAATGGTGCTGTATAAACAGAGGATGGGCCGGCCTGTCTGTACAAGACCGAAAATGATGCCTAAGCTGAGAGAAGATTTTGTGCTAGCTTATTGTTCTTATTAAGATTATATAGTATTAAATATTTTTATTGGCACAGAAACAAGTCAAAATCGTTTCACTTATGATTTTCAGCCTTTTCTCTCATAGTTTGATTTTGCGCTGAATCAGCGTTTCCGGTGGAAAATCTTTAGTTCTTTTTGGTCAACTTCAGCCCAGTCTTAATCTCCACCTGATGCCCAGGTGCCCCATCTCTTCCCACCCCAATTCTGCAACCCCATCTTTGATTCCCACCACTTTCTCCATCCCTGCAGCCCCATCGTCAATCCTACCCCATTCCCATGTGCCCCCTCTCTTTAGATCCCATCAACACAAAGCACACAATCAGAGACCCTAGAGTTTTATTATTAATATCCAGATGCATTCTGGTTTTCGTGATCTTTTACCAACAGAACATCTTTTTGTGCAGACAGACCATTCTAAGTCTGCACACCTGTGCAAAAATCTCTCGGGTCAAGGGGCGACCTGAGTCAGCCGTGTCCGTGACACCGTCTCTAGACACCTGCAGATAAAGATATATTACGCTGCCGTCCTCCTTTTGCTGAGATGATGTGACCAGAGGTGGGCAGAACATTCGGCTAAAAGCCAGTAATGGATGAGCTGAATCTATATACACAATTAGACAAGATATTCATCCATGCAAATGAAAGAATTTGTGGTATTTTCAGAACATTTTCTTTTCCGTCAAGGACATCAGCTGCTTTCAGATTATGCGTCTAATCCGTAAAACCGTGTGCTAATCACAGACGATCAGTGATTTCCAACAGGAAGTTAAGATTTCCTTTTGACCCAGCTGAGTGGGTTGGAACACACACTTCTTTGTTGTGGGCTATTATTCTCAAGCCTATCACATGGACAGCCCAAGGCTTAGACGGTGACTTGGTCCCATGGGGGGCTTTCGCTAACAAAGCTGTGCTTGTTTTGCTCGAGGTCGATACACAGCCTCTGGGTTGATGAATGTTTACCTGAGTAAACATGAAGAAACCCTGGACTTAGCAAATGCCACAGCTGGAGCTACATGAATACAGATGAAATAGGAATTTTATGGATTAGAGTCAAGCTGACGATTCTGTGTAAGCAACAAAAAAATGGATGTTTATTCAGTTCTGTTCTTCTCATCCACATTTAGAAGGACTGACTTGATGCATATTTTGTGCAAACAAACAAATCCTGAGTGATAACCAAGCTTTAGTATGAAACGCGAATCATATTAGGATGCCCTTAAATTAGACACGTGAAAGCGTTTTTACGATGCATGACACATATCATGATAGTTAGTGTTGTGGACAAACCAGCAGTAAACCAGTGTCACATACGGGAGATGAATGATGCAAGTGGTGACAGTGCTAATTATTATTATTAAGTGGAGCACAAACACAAAAAAAAACAAAGATGTCAAACAACACAGCAACAAAATCTCGACAACGACGCACACAGAAACTGGAGCTTCAGTGAGGTTTAAATATGACTGATGGGTAATGTTGTACCTAAACGTTGGTATAGTTTTTCATCTTCAAAGCTGTGAAGTCATGCTGTACATCACCTGTACGAGCAAACATAAACATCAACAACGTCTGTTTTAGTTTACGATAGTCGGAGCACAAATTCTGTAGAATCGACGCCACATCACATCAGGAATTTAACTGAGATTCTGATTTTAGTCTGATAACCACAAACACTTTTTCCCCATGTCTGAATAGTTTTTATGCTCTGGAAAGAAACTCATCATGCTTTAGTCATAACTCACTGCGACAGGGACACTAAGTCAAGGCTAAGCTATTTCCCTTAGAAGAATGTCACTTAACATGACTGCATGAAAGAGAGAAACAGAAAAAAATGATTTATTTTACAATGGAAGGTTTATGAACTCCTGTCCAGATTAGGTAAACATGCATGTCTAACATGTAGATGCAAAATTTTACATTTTATATTGAACCAAATGACACTGAGATGGATAGAACTACCTATGGGGGAAGTATTTCTGCTGGCATCACCTAATAGACCTTTTTTTAATAGAACAAGAAAATCCACACTATTCTGTATCGAGTCTTTATTTAACAGTGCTGGCATTAATGTTGACTTTTTAAATGTGTAGCCCTCTAGTATGATGAAATGTCACGCATTCTTGACTCTATACCCTTGATAGACCTTTTCCACTTAAACAAGACTATCTGATTTACAGCTAAATGCTAACCCAGTTCTCAGTCTCTTTCCGTCCGTCTCCAGGGAGATTGTATTTTCTCTCGGCTCGGTCACCGAGGATTAAGGCGCTTGCATCCGTGAAGCCATTTTGAGTCGGTTAGTACAGATCTGTATTAAGGTATTGATACTTTAACCTTAAAGCCTGACATTTTATTTTCCTAGTATCTTAATAAGGATCCCATGTTGAGGCAATACTGCCATCTCTCTCCACACAGATTTCTGCTGAGCACACACAGAAAAAAAGTAAAAAGAGATATTAAATGCGTATTGATTTCTTGTCAAATCCAGTGTAATATATGAAAACTTTTATATGACATTTAAATTTATTCAGCTTTCATTTAGATAGTAATTTATTTCGCTAAGGATGGCTAGATCAGCATTATGATGTTTATAATATATTCTTTCGCTATAGCATAACAGGATTGACAGATTCATTGAGAACTGAATTTTAGAGATGGATTCATTGCTCTGTCAGCCAAATACTTTTTTTCGGTAATATTCTGGATGAGCTCACCCCAACTATAACTCCTCATGCCAGAATTTATTGTAGATATGTGTGACCCCTTTAGATAATGAAATTTAATAGAGATTCGTTTTACCTCACCAGTTATGTAGAACACTTCTAGACACACTTATACAGTAGTGTCTATATACTGTACTTTGTCTGCATTTACTATGGTCATTTATTCATATACACCAACTGCTTCATTCTTGTCTGAGCCACTGGTCAACAAAACTAAGTGCATCGACAGAGGGGATTGGTCAAGCTTTCTGCAGCAGTGAGTGGGATTGATCAAGCTGTCTGCAGGAGTGAGTGGGATTGATCAAGCTGTCTGCAGGAGTGAGTGGGATTGATCAAGCTGTCTGCAGGAGTGAGTGTGATTGATCAAGCTGTCTGCAGGAGTGAGTGGGATTGATCAAGCTGTCTGCAGGAGTGAGTGGGATTGATCAGGCTGTCTGCAGGAGTGAGTGGAATTGGTCAAGCTTTCTGCAGCAGTGAGTGGGATTGATCAAGCTGTCTGCAGGAGTGAGTGGGATCGGTCGAACTCTCTGCAGGAGTGAGTGGGATCGGTCAAACTCTGCAGGAGTGAGTGGGTTGGTCAAGCTTTCTGCAGCAGTGAGTGGGATTGGTCAAGCTGACTGCAGGAGTGAGTGGGATTGGTCAAGCTGTCTGCAGGAGTGCGTGGAATCGGTCAAGCTTTCTACATGAGTGGGTGGGATTGGTCAAACTCTGCAGGATTGGGTGGTATCGGTCAAACTGTCTCCAGGAGTAGGTGAGCTTGATCAAGCTTTCTGCAGGAGTGGGTGGAATCTTTCTGCAAGAATTTTCTATAGAAAGATTCTTTGAAAGTTGGAAGGTTTGGTCAAACTTTGTGCTGAAGCGAGCACGATCAGTCATAATTCTACATATATAGGAGCTACTATAACAGATGAACAGATTCAGCAGCTGGAATCAGATACACCCCTGCTTGGTTGGAATGAAAGCCAAACTAGCTCTTTGTGTTACTGACTTAGGATTTTTGTGGTTCTCACTATCAGTGTACAGAGTAGGGAATTGTGTTGTGGAAGTAACAAATTTTCACTATTGTTCAGATGGTTATTTTTTTATTTATTTATGTTTGTAGAAATTTTTACTGGTTTATCTAAATATCTTTGCATAGTTCATTGTCATGTGTATTGATATGAAGGCAAGGTCTTTTTTAAATAGCTATAATGAATACTCATTATAAACTCTGTCCTTTTACAGGATGGCTCAAGGCAGCGCAAAGAGAGAAAGAAGACCGTCTCCTTCAGCAGCATGCCCACGGAAAAGAAAATCAGCAGTGCTAGTGACTGCATTAATTCCATGGTGGACGGTTCCGAGTTGAGGAAAGTGCGGTCCAATTCCAGAGTTTACTATCGATACTTTCTGCTTGATGCAGACATGCAGTCTCTCAGGTGGGAGCCATCGAAAAAGGAGTCAGATAAAGCCAAAATTGATGTGAAGTCCATTAAGGAAGTGCGGACCGGTAAAAATACGGACACTTTCAGGACCAATGGTGTTTATGATCAGATTTCAGAAGACTGTGCATTTTCAATTATTTATGGAGAGAACTATGAGTCTCTGGATTTAGTTGCGAACACTGCTGATGTAGCTAACATTTGGGTGACAGGACTCAGGTACCTCATATCGTATGGGAAACATTCTCTGAACATGATTGAAAGTAGTCAGAACAACCTGCGCTCTTCTTGGCTCGGAGATCTCTTCGATGAGGCCGATGTTAGTGGTAGCAAAAGTATAAGTCTTTGTACTGCTGTACAGCTGATCAAAAAATTGAATCCTGGACTGAAAAATGTTAAAATTGAACTCAAAATCAAAGAGGTGCATAAAGCAAAAGACAAAATGGGATGTGATGTTACAAAGGAGGAATTTGTTGAGATCTATCATGATCTCTGCACAAGACCAGAAATATATTTCTTGCTCGTTCAGTTTTCTAGCAACAAAGAATTTCTTGATACCAAGGACTTGATGATCTTTTTAGAAGCCGAACAAGGTATGGCCCAGGTTAGCGAAGACACAAGCTTAGAGGTTATTCGGAGATATGAACCGTCCAAAGAGGGGCAACTCAAGGGTTGGCTGTCATTAGACGGATTTACAAACTACCTTATGTCCAACGACTGCCACATTTTTGATCCGGAACAAAAGACTGTATGCCAAGACATGAACCAGCCTTTGTCTCACTATTACATTAATGCGTCTCACAATACCTACCTAATTGAAGACCAGTTCAGGGGGCCCTCAGACATCACAGGGTACATCCGTGCTTTGAAAATGGGATGTAGAAGCGTAGAGCTTGATGTTTGGGATGGGCCTGACAATGAGCCAGTAATTTATACAGGTCATACCATGACATCTCAGATTGTCTTCCGCAGTGTTATTGACATTGTAAACAAATATGCCTTTGTAGCATCTGAATTTCCTGTGATTCTATGTTTGGAGAATCACTGTTCAATAAAGCAGCAGAAAGTAATGTTTCAACACCTAAAAAAAATCCTTGGGGACAAAATTCACACTGATCCACCCAAACCCGAAGACACCTACCTTCCCTCCCCCAATGACTTGAAAGGTAAGATTCTTTTGAAAGGAAAGAAGCTAGGGAGCACCTGCACAAGCTGTGAGGGGGAAGTGACTGATGAGGATGAAGGGGCAGAAATGGCTCAGCGAATGAACATTGAAGGAGGAGAACAGCAGTCTGTTACTCAACCTAAAAAGTTCCAACTCTCTAAAGACCTCTCTGACCTGGTGACCTTGTGTAAATCTATTCAGTTTAAAGACTTTCAAACAGCATTCCAGAGCCAGAAGCATTGGGAGCTTTGCTCTTTCAATGAGGTGTTTGCTAGCAGGTGTGCTAGCGATTTTCCTGGTGAATTTGTAAATTACAATAAGAAGTTTCTTGCTAGAGTTTACCCTAGTCCAATGCGAATTGACTCAAGCAATATGAACCCTCAGGACTTTTGGAAGTGCGGTTGCCAAATAGTTGCGATGAACTACCAAACTCCAGGTCTGATGATGGACCTGAACATTGGCTGGTTCAGGCAAAATGGCAACTGTGGCTATGTGCTGCGTCCAGCCATAATGAGGGAGCAGGTGTCTTATTTCAGCGCAAATACTAAAGATTCAGTGCCCGGAGTATCTCCACAACTTCTTCACATAAAGATCATCAGTGGCCAAAATTTCCCCAAACCCAAAGGCTCAGGTGCCAAAGGTGATGTTGTGGACCCTTATGTATATGTCGAGATCCACGGCATCCCTGCTGATTGTGCTGAACAAAGGACTAAAACCGTCCATCAGAACGGAGACAATCCCCTTTTTGACGAGAGCTTTGAGTTTCAGATTAACCTTCCTGAGTTGGCGATGGTACGCTTCGTTGTTCTGGATGACGACTACATTGGAGATGAATTTATTGGTCAGTACACCATTCCTTTTGAGTGTCTACAGCCAGGCTTTCGTCATATTCCCCTTCAGTCATTAACAGGTGAGGTACTTCCTCATGCCTGGTTGTTTGTGCACGTGGCCATTACCAACCGACGTGGCGGGGGAAAGCCCCACAAAAGAGGGCTTTCTGTCCGCAAGGGTAAAAGGAGTCGGGAGTATGCCACTATGAGGATACTGCTCATCAAGGCAGTGGATGAGGTTTTTAAGAGTGCCATACAGCCACTTCGAGAAGGAACCGACCTCAGAGAGAACATCCAGGTAGGAAACGATTCCATGTTTCCATTTTAATTTTTGATATAGTGAGCAACCCTGGGCTCTTGGCTCATAAAAGATGGCTATAAAATGTTGAATTATGAGCTGTATATATGACAAGTTTGACTGTAGTCAGGATTTACGTGTGAGCCTATTTCTCTTTACACCCTGAAGAACTATCAATATTTATAATTAAAATGTCTTATTCAATGTCATCCAAGGTTTGCTTGATGGTGATATTCTGAGTTAGTTTCTGGCGATTTTTTTAAACATTTGGTTCATTTAACCACGACTCCCTTTGACTTATCTGCAGACAGTGTGTCAGTGGGATTTAGCCTACGTCTCTACTATTTCTACTTTCAATTTCTCATTAATATGTTAGTTTATAACACTGAAAAATGGTGACAGATTAAAAAAAGGTCTTCCAGCAATTGTTTTTTAGGATCTGCTTTTAGTTACTTTATTCAAAATAAAAATGAAGACCTTCTAATGAGCGAGCAAGAGCGAGTCAAGATCTAGTCCAAGATTGAACCTAGTCGGCCTTGTTTATGTTCTGGTACAGTTTTTCTTTGCACACTGTGTTAACTTTAACAGCTCTTTACACTCCGCTCATCCTGTGAAAACAATCGACTCGCCTTGAGACTATAACAAATCTTAGGTGTCCTGTCAGTTGCTGCCGAGCTTCCTGTTCTTTATTGGGAATAACTTGGCCCTCCTCGACATGAATCGAGTTGTGCGTGTGCATGCTGTTTTTTTTTTCCTTTCACATTTAGTCACAGCTTTGCTTTGACAAATCTTGCAGGTAACACACAGTAAACCACTTCCTGTCGCAACCCAGTGTTCATTTAAAGATCACAAACAGTTGATAAAGAACTTACTCACTGCTTTTTTTTCTCTTGTCTACTCAAGAATCAGGTCACACTTAGACATTAGTGGTTGTAACCTAGCATCAGATGAATAAACGTGTTTGTTGCATGCAGATCTTTTCACATTGTGACATGACCATGTGCTTCCCCAGAACTCTATAGCGTCATTTAAAGAACTGTGCGGTTTGTCAGCGGTGGCCAATCTAAAACAGTGTATCCTGGCCCTGTCATCTCGTCTCATGGGTCCCGACAACAACCCGCTCGTGCTTTTCAACCTGAAGGAGCAGTACCCCAGCATGGAAGCCCAGGGGCTGCTGCCTGATGTACTCAAGAAGGTTCTCGCCGCATACGAGTTGGTGAGAATCTTGTACTGACTTCCAAGATTGAAAACAATATGCAGAAATTTCTGCCAAGGTTATTTTAACATACTTTTCCTTATCATCCATATCGATTTTGCACACTCCATACAAGTTCTCCTCATTAAGATTTAACACAGAGAATTTCACTCAGATCATTATATAGCTGTCACTATTAATAATTCACAAAGCCTGACACACATTAGTAATGACTGGTCTTTTTAAGGTGTGAAGATTCCATTTAAAGATGACAAATCATACAGCAGAGCCTCAAAATGAGTTTTATTCAGCAAAGAAAGAACCCAAGTGCAGTCTGAGATTGGGAGCGGACACAGAAATGAGTAGCGTGGTCATTTAAACCGAATCACCGCATGGCCTATTCACACACTTCCTCATTCTTCTCCGTGTCATCTTAGGTGCCCTGACATTTCAGGCAGATTTGAAATTACCAATCAGTGGAAGATGAATTTCTGGCCCAAGGCACCCGAGACAAGCAGATTACAAATCCAGGCTATGAGTTTTTCATTCTCAGCTCAAACAGATACACTAGGCGGTTATTAAATCACAGAACGGCTCGTGACCATGCCAGTTGGTGCAGCAGGATGACGTTAATAAGATCATCAAAGTCAAGAGGTTGAATTGTGCTAGATGGTACTATTTGGTGAATGTTTAAGCTAATGGGCAGTTGAGGGTCGAGAAAAAAACAACTATGTTGTGAAAAAACTATGTTGTTTTTTTCTCAGCCTTTGCCTTTGTCGACCTTTATTGAGGATTGCCTGCAGGTTGCATTTTTGAGGTGCAGTAATACCTATATAGAGCTAAATGGGGCAGTTAGGAATTTGAACATTTGCATATATCCGTTAAAAACAACATTTATGAACGAGGACTCGATGACAGCATTCATTTTAACTGCTCAATCAGTTGAGTACGCTCGACAGCGATGTCATGAACGTCTTTCTAGCGCTAAATCTAGTTAACATGCTAACAGTTTTTGAACGCTGTGAGCTGGATACTGGGGATGGCAGTTTGTTTTCACAAGTAGGAATGGTGGTGAGGGCTCAAGGAATAAAAAATAAAGACATAAGACAGATTAGCTAAAATATTACCCAAGACAAGAGTTAACTTTATGTTATTTAAATGTTTTTTTTAGCCTAGATGAAAGAGACAGAGAGTGTTGTGCTTATGAAATAATAATAATAATAATAATAATAATAATAATGGCTTATGAAATAATGACTTCACAAGTCATGCCAAAGTCACTGGATTTTTTTTTAAAGAGCAAACAGATCGGTTTTGCAGATGCATGCTATAAACAGAGGACAACTACATTCTTCTTGCAATATGTCAGTATTTATTTAAATCCCAGTCCCTCCAGAGATCAGACAATCCTAGCTTCTTCTGTCTTCCCATCCAGTCCCTCCTTCACCGTCTGGTTTGTTTGCTAGTTCTGTTTTTCTGCACATGTGAGACTCCACTAATGTGAACTGTGGGGTTTTTTTTTGTGCGAGTGAGTGTTAGTGAGAGTTTGTGAGAGTTTAGGGATTAGCTGCTCTTTGTCACAAATCCCTGAACGTGAACGATCCTAAAGTTTGCAAAGCTTGTCTGAACTCATCTACAAAGACAAGAAAAGAACAGAGGTTTTAAGAGTATTGAGAGTTAATGAAGTCTGTGCTGCAGTTATGCAACCGATTGATTTAATATGTACTGTACCATTCGAGCCACTGCGGTATCGATCGCCTTTGTTCCGGAGGATGGAAACGTCGGAGCTGTGTGTTAGCTTAGCGCAGAAAGCATCCACAGAAATCCACACTGCCCTCAAACGCAGCTGTTACTGACATGGATGGAAAGATTAAATATGAATTGTTTTATCCATTTTTATTCAACAGTACATTACAGCTTCATCCGTGTTCAAAATAATACACTAAGGAGATTAGGAGAAGGATGTGAAGTAAAGCTAGGAGAGTAGCCTCAGCATGACTTGTCAATTATATATTACTTTTATGACTCTTTAGACAGACATGAGACTCTCAAAATTTCAGTCCTGTCACAATGAACCCTAGACACCGGCCTGTGTTTACTTTTAAACAGCCCGAGCTGGATACAGTTAAAAAATAAAATAATAACTTTGGGCATCAACCCAGATGTATTAAGTAGAATTTTGATAGAATTCTGAATATATCAGGACTAATATATGGATGTGATTTCCATTTGAATAATGCATAATAACAAACACGTAATAAAATCTGGGCTAAGTGCCTGATATTTCGCATTGTTCTCAGTCCCTAGATTTGTTCCTGGATTAACTCTTTCATACCTCATCACTTTTGCACATGCTTACGTTTTGCGTGACTGTGTTATTTTTCACACGTATCTGGAATCTCCTTAGTTTAACCCCTGTTTAATCCAACTTTCCCCACATAGATATTAACTCAAGTTAAGTCACAAAGTCTGAACAGTGCTATAGTTGGCCAGTGTGGAAGAGTTAACCAGACACAAGGTCAGTGCAGACCCAGTCCCTATTACGATTCCCAGTCAAATGTAAAATCCATTGAGGATTTTTTTTTTCTTTTGAGGAAGACGTGGGCAGGCCTCTTCCACTCCCAGTGGTACAGTTATATGATCCCACATCTCAGAAAGAAAAAAGAAACGAATACAAAAGTGGCTCAAAATAAGATTTCCAGTCAGTCACCACACACAAATCCCTATTTGCAACCCCTAAGTATAAAAAAGCAAGCTCTGTTTGATTTAAACGTCCCTGCGGACGAGCTGCTTGCGTTGCGCTTTCATCCAAATTGTGGGTCAGAAGATAGTCGCAAACACAAACAGTCACTTTTTTTGTATTTGTTTTGGCAGCGTCTTACATTCTAAGACATGCCCAGGCGGATCTAGTGTTACACAATCTTTCCTGCTTTAATTAGCTGGAACGATGAAATGCACTAAAATGGAAGGCTCGGCCTATCGTGGACTTCAGAAGTGTCACTAGAGACCAGTGACATATTAAAGCTCTGCGTCTTTGCTTTTAATTGACATCCACGCATGACGTGCTCTCGAAGCCAGTCGGCCCTTTTTCAGTTTACCAACTACAGAGAGATGCTTACATCCCCTCCTCCTCCTCTTCCTCCTCCTCCTATTCCTCCAAGTGTCCCGTGCTATAAATACCCCCCTGCATACTGCTGTGCCTGCCACCAAGGCTGTAATTTCTGCAGTCATTAGGAACCTAATCACAGCAGACACGTCGTCCTCTAGACTGTCGCTGCAGCTGCGGATTGTGACTAAGAGCAGCTTCCACGCCGCCCATCGTTTTTCCTCGGCCTCCCAGCGTGACTGCGGGAACCACATCAGACACTCTGTAAATCTGGAGACTGTGGTCCCGTTTGAAACAGGATCAACTCTGAGTCGAAGCGTACAGTCGGGAGTCCTGGTTCACGAAACCTCAGTAAACCATCACGTTCCGTTTGTACAGTGCGAGTCTCTCTCGTTTTTGTTGGCTTTGGAGACGATAGCGTGCCGATTTGTTTTCGCCAAATAAGAGCAATTGCTGCTGGTTGACTTGTGGATGAAGAGACAGACTGTTGTCTGCTGTTGCCTTGCCAAAGACATGACAAAGTAGCATTGATTGATCCACGAGACACGTTGAGCACAACCTCCTGCTTTTGATGGGCTGGCACACAGCATGCTGTAAAGGAGCTGCCCTCTCTCTCTCTCTCTCTCTCTCTGTCTCTCTCTCTCTGTTTGTATCTCTCTGTTTGTCTCTATCTGTCTCTCTCTCGCTCTCTCTCTCAGTTTGTCTCTCTCTGTCTGTTTCTGTCTCTCTCTCTCTCTCTCTCTTTGTCTCTCTCTCTGTCTGTCTCTATCTGTCTCTCTCTCTCTCTCTCTCTCTCTCTCTCTCTCTCTCTCTC
>JAOTRN010000026.1:12515847-12526585 GCA_028566695.1 Bagroides melapterus | reverse complement strand
TGTCTGTCTGTCTCTCTGTCTGTCTGTCTCTCTCTCTCTCTCTCTCTCTCTCTCTCTCTCTCTCTCTCTCTCTCTCTGTTTTGTTAGCATGACTGTGTTATGGGGCAATCTTTAAATCACGTTATTAGAACATTATGGTGATGAAGACTCAGTGAGTCTCCCTCGTATACTGCCTCTCTCTCTCTCTCTCTCTCTCTCTCTCTCTCTCTCTCTCTCTCTCTCTCTCTCTTCTCTCACCTGAATCTGCTGTTTAATAAGAAGTCACTTTCTCATGCTTTTGGCCACTATGGAGATGTACAAGTCAATTAGTCTAACCTGAAGACTCGTTCCCTTGGTACTAAATGAAGCAAAGTTAGAAGTGCATCAGGTTTGAAATGAACGCCTGCTCCACTTTTACTTAACACACCGTTTCTTTTTTTTTTTTTTTGCTGACATTAATTGCTCAGGACATTAACTCCTAATGCCCTATAATTAATGAAATGCCACTACAAAGTGCTTTCTTTTCCCAGCTGTAAATTAACTCTTAAGATCATTTTTTTTTAGGAGATGCTTTTTTTTTTTTAGCTTGCACTTGGATTTTGCATTTATTTATTAAAAAAGGTGCTTAAAGCAACAGGGGGGAAAAAATGCTCCCCTGGGCCCTGTTTAGAGACGATCATAAATTCACGATCGCAGCTTTCATTTTGATTTAATTCCCATGCCAGGATAAAGAGTATGCACTGTCAGCTACATCGTGAGAAAATCATGCCACCATCTGCGTCACCAGATGCTGAGCTCCAAATAAAAGAGCTTAAGAAAAAATATATTATAATATGTTATATAACGCAAGACATGAATAATATATGTGAGGAGTGAAAGATAACAGGACATACAGCTATGGGAAGATAGTCAGCGAGGGAGTCATGTGATGCAGCCTAACATGAAGAACAGTCACATGTCCTACAATAATGTCAAGCAGACTGTATTTTTTTAGCCATTTTTTGTTGCCTTTGATGCCGAGAGTTCGCGAGCCACTTTCATTTTTATCGTTGTTCAAGGGAAAGTCCGAAAAAATCCCATTTTTTTCGGACTTTCCCTTGATGGGAAACTGGAGACTCTTTACAAAACTGTTCAAACTTTTACTGGCCGTAGTTTTATTTATACACTACAGTTATGTTACAGTAATGTTAGCCAGTCAGTGTCGATGTCTCACATGTTGTACAAGTATTTTATTTTGGTAAATCCCAGCAGCTATTCGCACAGAAGATGCTGGAACTGGATAGCGGGGTTGAGGTCCGTGAGATCGACTCCATCCTTGTGGGTTTTTACCTAATGAGCCACCACAGCGTCTAACGACCATTGTGTGACGGTTTGGCTTCGCAATTTTATTTATTTATTTATTTTTAAATTTTGATTAGCATCAGAATCAACACAGCAACTTAAACTGCCAGTCAATAAAAATACTAAAATAGAACTTTTATTGAGAGTCACTCGAGGACCTTGTTTTTAGTCCATCTCTCTAAATAATATAGAGCTTCATTAACAGGGCGTGGCACACTCTAAACAAAGCAACGTGTCCAACATTTTCACCATCCCACATTCTCATTTCATTACTAGCACCGGTTAAAAAAATGAAACACGGCAGATTCAACCAGGTCACTTAATAATGCAGCCGTCGTAGACATCACAGGCTCTCCGCACCGATCCGTCCCAGTCACATCCAGAACAGGAAACCACAGCTATCATCTCCGCACTATTAAACAGCTATTACGCTCCTGTGTTCCGTCGCAGCACACAGCCTGACATTGTGCTGAAGCGATTTTCTCTTCTTACAGATGATCCAGACGAGCAGGACGCTGCTGGAGAACTCGGACGGCGTCTACGAGAGGATACTCCAAACGCAGAAAGCAGGTGAGGGCCAGGAATCAGAGCGAGAGAGAGAAACATTGTGTTCTGTCACACAACTTTTTTTTTTTTCCGGAGCGCTTAACGATCGGCTTTCCGACTGTGCAGAAATCGACACACACACACACACACACACACACACAGTTCAAAGAGGGCTTGATGAGAGTAATCTAATTACGCCGCTGTTTGGTATGTTATATAAGCACTTTTTTTCCCTCCTGTCTTTTATTAACTTTTCTTTTCACACGAGCGATGACCTTCTTTGAAAGCTTTCAGAAGGACATTTTCTTTTCCCCCCTTCTCGAAACATTTTCTCTGCCGTCTAATTAGCAGGGTTGCAAAAAGGGTAAACATCTCTTGCTTGAGCCAGCACAGCAGCAGGTAAGCCACGCAACCTGCGACGAGGTAAACAGCTGCAAACCACAATCGACAGCCGAGCTTCAGTCGCGTTCACATGAAAGAGACCCGACGCACAACAAAGGCTACGGCTCATTTTATTAAGCACTCGTGTTCTTTTAAGTCACGTTTCGTGACCTCTCATCTTTTCTGGTTCGCATTTCTGCTTCTTTCATGGGCTTCGCTTGTCGTCGTTGTTTTTCATTCGAGCTGCAAATCCCGGAACAAACAGAACGGATAGCGAAGTATGGAGATGGCACGCCAGCACTGCAGTTTTGAGTTCAGCCACGGTGCTCTCTAATGCCAGTAATAACAATAGCCTGAAGAAAATTTCCGTTTGTGTCACACTGGCTTGTGTGGAAACATGCTTATGGGCTTGTGGACGTTTCCCTCTGATATTATGTACAGATTAATTACCCTAGTGTTTGAGTTACACCAGAAAACTCGATAACATTGTGTAGCTTTTGTTGGATTAAAGAATGAACCTTATCCAAACATGGCTTGACATCCAGAAATCTGTATCAGTTTAAAAAAAAAAAAAAAAAAAATGGAGGATGATGAAGCACAGTTGGTTCGAAGGTACACTGAAATAAATGACTCTTAATAGTTTTGTTTTGTTTTCAGTACAAATATCTAAAAAAAAATCTTAAATCAAGGTGCATTTTTTTGGCGCGAAAAAGTCGATCATCGCCTTATCATACAACGCCCCCCTGTGTTTACTTCTTACACAGTCATTGCTTAGTCTTTTGTTTCCTCAACATGAGCTCACTATGGGTTAAAAAATTATTCTCATCCGGTGTTCATGAGGCTCCGCCTCCAGTATGATGCACGTTAGACACAAAGTCTCGGCGACGTTAGACACTTTAGCTGAAGCCACAAGTTAATCGGTACTGTTGTAACTTTAACAGCTATATCAGGATAGATACAGGAAGGATACAGTACTCGAAATTCCTCCGATGGTGGATTATGTATAAATTAAAAAAGAAAGAAAGAAAAAAGGCAACAACTTGAGCCTGTTAGAAGATGGAAGGATCAATACACAGTTATTAACATATACATCGTAGTTTTATCTGATAATGTCTTGACTTAACCTTGTCAGTGGAGAAGAAAGAAATGAATGCCTTCTTTTCTTTCTTTTTTTTTTTTTTTTAATCACCACCTTCGCTGCTGTTGCTAGGTTACCGTGACTGGCAGCTGATCAGTCCGGCAGGTCGGCAGAGGTTCCTATTGATCCTGGCTGATGGAATCCGAGAAACTGTCAGAACCCATTTAGCGCCCGCTCACCGAGATCTTTTTTCCTCCTCGAACCCGAAAAACAGACATTTCCTACCTTCAGCCTTTGAGTTTGACAGATTTTACCATTAAAATGCTTTAAAAAAGAGCCCTTGCTCTGATAAACTGGCTCTGGATTATAACGATGACAAGGTTTTTTTTTAATCTTTCATCTTTTTTTCTTTGCACACGTTTTCATCAGTGACCTTGCCACTTCAGGCAAGACGGCAGCGGGAAAATGCAAACAAACGTCTGTCCTTCCATTCAGATCACCTCCCTTTGTATCCATTTACTGAGTATAATGGCTGAAGATGACAAATCGACTCTCGCTCGTTCACGTCGTGTGGGATCAGACGCCCTGTCGTTCCAGAGCGCTAGCATTTGCCGTGACACGTGGCTTTGGAAAGGTAAAGAGGTCAGCGCTGGCTCACAGAACGCAATGGAATGAAAAAGATGGATGAGGTCAGATCAGCGATGAGCTCACGCATGTTGAAAATAACAAAGACGTCACAGACACTCGGAAAAATCATCACTCCATATGAACAGTTAGTAGCAGGAGCTTTAACAGCAGCTGTAATACTAGTGGGTTTAGTAGTACTGGTAATGGCAGCATTGATAAGCTGCTGCAGTAGAAGCAGCAGTATTACTAGTAGCAGTAGGAGGAGTAATGTTAGTAGTAGTGTTGGTATCAGTACTAATATGGGTAGTAATGGTAGTGATCAAATCAGTACTAGTAGTGGTAGTGATGGTAGTGTGCGTCACAGTACTAGTAGTGGTATTAATGGTAATGTTGGTATCTGTTGGCCACAGTACTAGTAGCAATAGTAATAGTCATGGTAGTGTTGGTTACATTACTAGTAGTGGTAGTAATAGTAATGTTCGTGTGGGTCACAGTAGTAGTAATGGTAGTGGTAGTAGTTAGTAATGGTAGTGTTGGTAGCAGTATTAAAAATGTTAGTAGTAATATTAATAGTGGTAAGTGTTTGTCGTATTAGCAGTAATATGTTTTTGTTTAACACACCGTCAACCTCGGAAATCTGTACCGTGATTGGTGCTGCATACAAACTCTTTATTTAGAGCTCAGAATCAAACCCAGCATATTTGATCAAACCTGGTGGAAGCCAGGCACTTAAAAAAAAGATGTACAAGCTTTTTAATCTATAGCACTAAACCTTATTTTACTCAGCGCCATCTCAAGGGTGCATCAGTGGCCCTGTGAATAAGCATAAAATGATCGTGTGTGTTGTGTTCAAAAGAATGAGATATTATGTAACCTTGGGAATTTAACTAACGCCACATCAGTAGTTCTCCAGAGGGTAACAAAGCGATGTCATTATTACACACTTGTACAGCTTTGCCTCTCTGAATGATTCACAAGGCCCTTGGGGTAATGTGGAATGCCAACCACAGATACGCTTGTTGCACCGTAATTTCATTTGGATGCCTGGTGTCTCTTAAAATAACGTTTTTGGACGTGGAGCAAATTTACATTTGTGAAGATCACTAATTCATCACTGAGTAAAATCCAATCTTGAAATCGCTCCAACGTTTCCCGATGTTTCAGCAAATGCAATGAGTTAAAAAAAAAAAAAAATCTAGGGCTTGTTTTCACGCCGGCTCGAACCGCTCACTTAATTACAGCACAGTCTGAAGGACATGACCAGAACATACTGTTCTGTGGACGCAGTTTGCTGGAAATTCCCTGGAAAAGAGCTTTAAGCTAAATCTACATTATGTCTTGAATAAAAATGGAGATAAGATTCATAAAACACATGATGGAAGCATCAGTTGCCTTACGACAAATCAGCGTTACAGTTCGTGCCCTACCTTCATCTTTTTTTTTTTTTCTTTTTTTTTTAAACAGGAGCTGAGTGAAGGACAGGAAGTGCATGTGTGTCTGAGGTCAAACGTAATCGACTTTGTAGAAGAGCTACCAGTATACAAATTGTGTAGTGTGGAGTGAAAAGAAGATTAGATCATCCGAAGAGCACCAGGCAGAGAAGCTTCCTCTAAAGCTGACGTGCATCAGATAGTGACATATTTATAGGAGTGTGCTGCTAGAAGAAAATACAATAATCACACCACAACAGCAATTTACTAACAATTCCGTTTTTGTTTTGTTTTTTTAAACAATGTCATCATTTTTATCCAGAGTACATGAAGAATCCATGATGCACCCCTCAGTGTAAGTTGTCCTACCCAGTAACGTATTTATAACCGACACGTCCTGTCAGACGTGAGAAGTAACAGCGCCGCCCGTGCGATCAGGGACACGCCATATTTTAATTCCTCACCTGGTTTCGAGGGATCGACAGTCGCTCCACCTCCTCGGTTTTACTGCACGATGTGAAACAGGAAGGAGCAAATGCATGAGATCTTTTAACAGTCGTGAGTCGTAAGATTAGAAGTTAGAGGTTTGGTTTCGGTGCTCAAAAGTGTGCAGTCATAGTGAGATACTCGGTCCTCATGTCCTGACTTATTTTTTGTATTCTCAACTATTTTACAAAATTATATACAATATGTTGTGGCCCTTTTTTTAATTTTTTAGGTGCTTGCGAGTGTCATCATTCAAATTTTGAATTCTTTACACAAAGCTGGTAGAATTTTTCTCTCTGTCTGCTCACGGGAGGTTCTCAGGGCTCCTTGGAGGTGCACGACTCTTCACAGAGCATGCATTCACGGTGGAGCAGCGTTTGAATTATGCGTGGATTTTCCCACCCTCGTCCTACAGTATGTTGCTAGGCAACTCCTGCCACGAGAGGCATGCGCTGCCAGGCCCAATCCTCAGCACAGTCATGCGCTATTAAACCCAGCAGCACCTCTTCTTTCTCTCTCTTATACACATCAAACAGGTTAACGGGCATTAGACACGATCTGTAGTCATGAAGTGCCACAATAACGTCTTCATCTCCAGATGAGAAGAAATCACAGACTCTCGGGACACGGCGCGGCGGCGTCGATCCGATCTGGGTCTGCTCGAGGTTGGCGTGGAACTCGTTTTATTGTAGTGTAAGACTGGCTTTGAATCCTACACACACACACACACACACTCGTTCATGTCGACCCAGACAGATTTGACGTATTAGAAACGATTAGAAAGCATTCTCTCTCACCGCTGAGTAAGAGAAGATGAAAAACAAAAAGGAAAATAGCTCTCCGGGTGACAAACCCGTTCTGTCTTTCCTTCTTCCACACTAACGCAGCTTGAAATCCATGTCTTTTCTGCCGCACACACACTCTCAGACTCTCTCAGTCCTCCATCTGTCTCCTTTACTCACTCTTTCTCTCTCTTCATTTCTTCCTCATCGTCCTCTCGCTGTACTCTCCTCTTGTTTGTCAGCCACCGGTTTGTCATGTCACTCACCATTCACATCATTTGTTGTTTACCCGAGTGACGACGCTCCACATTTCGGTTTCCATGCCGGACTTTCAACAGCAAATACAACATGGCTGAGTGGATCCACATGACTGGCACTAATCCTAAGCGATGTAATGACCTTCTTTCTGTAACGCAACGGCGAAAGAAGAATTGAACAAAGTCAGACTGTCCGTGTGGCCGGACGTACTGACGCTTCAGGGTACCAAAACTATTCTGCCAGCTGTTCACATAGTGTCAGAGTTTGACTGCTTTGAGGTGGGCTCAAAAAATGACACAGGAACGTCAGTCACGTCACCTATAGCTCGGCAGCTTGATAGTTCGGGCTGCTTGGGTTATTTTTTTTTTTTGTCAGTATACCTTATACAACATCTATTGGAAGGCGAGGTGGGTGGAATGCAGCTGTCTTTTTAAAAACTTTTGAACAAAAAGTAGAACTTCTTTTACAAAGTTCGTTTACAAAGCCAAACAAACAAACAAACAAACAAACATGGAAGTCGAAGTCTCAGTGGATAATTCTGCTGCGTTCGCTCCTACGCTGGTTGTATGGCTGCAGGTCTCCAGTCTCCGAACTGTGAAGTTGTCAGTAGGCGTTCCTGTTGCTAGTTGCCATAGCAACCACGTTTCCAAGCGGGTGGCAAATTCCTCTGGCGTTTCTTGCGGCTTAAACGAAACGTCCTGGAGGGAGATTTATATTTAAAATGTTGTGTATCAAATTCATATGAGATGAAGGTGAAACACTCTTTGCTACAGATCACATGACCGCTACTCTTTTCAATCCCATTGGCTACTCAATTCAGCGAGTCCTCCCGGAATAGCATATTTTCTCAAATTTGTTGCGTCTCTGGCCACGCCCACATCTAGTCTCTGTCGCTCAGAACTTGTGAGTCACGTACATTACAGGTTGCTACCCACAGCTCGTCTTTGGCATAAAAATAATAATATAATATAATGTTCTCATGTTTGTTTATTTTTTTCCCCAGCTATGGAGTTCCATGAGAATCTTCACGACATGGCAGTGAAGGAGGGTCTAAAAGGCAGGAAGCTCCACAAGGCAGTGGAGAGCTTCACCTGGAACATAACTATTCTAAAGGTGAGCACCGCATCGAACGGAGCTCTTTCTTTCCTCCGCATCTTCCTCCCCCTCCTTCTCTTTTTCTTCTTCTTCGCCCCCTCGTTTTCTCTCGCTCTCTCTTTATGCTCTGCTTTAAATGAACTGCCCAGGGCTACACGTTCTGGAAGTCTCTGTACCTCCCCTGCAATACTGCACCTAAAGCAGGAGCTATTTACAGGAGATACGTTTTAAAGTAGCCGACACCAACGCAGCTTTCCGGCTACCGATTTTTGTTTTTATTTCCCTTTAAACGCAGCATAAAACCATGTTTAAAGCAGATTTCACATGTACTTTTCGAACGAGTCTCTTCCGTCTTCCTCTGCAACTTACTTCAGACTTGAGATTCGAAGGTCCAGCTCGAGCCGGTTCGAAAAAAAAACAACGAAACAGCTGCTTTCTAGCGTGTTTAAAGATAACGCAGCCGAACAGCTGCTTTCACCGAAGCATATCAATGTTTCATAAATAGACGCGGACATAAAATGGACAGAGTGAGTGACCCTAGAGGTTTAGTGCAGTTAGAATTAGAAGATTAAAAGGTTTGCCCCGCAATTACATCCACTTAATGCTGAATATGTCAAGCCTTTTCTCTGTAATAATCACTACTTAGCCCTTACCACAAATCACATTTGCATGTGCTAATTAAACATAACATTACGTGCAAAAAAAGCTGCCCGTTGATTAAAGTCCTCCGGTCGTTTCCCGTAAGGTCATTCCTGTTGTTTATGCTGCTGAAGAACTTTGCCAGACTACATAATTAATTAGAGAGCGTGTCCAGAGCGAGTGAGTGCGTGGAGGACTCGCAGGTCGATCGTCAGTGAAATCTGTCCAGTCTAATAGCGTAAGCACGTCGCAGTGTCTTGTTAGATCGGATGGATGTTAGAAAAATCGATTCCTCCGACAGTTCCAGAGCTTATTGTGCCTAAAGTTTAGACTTTTTTTTTTCTTGTATCTTATTGAATTACGTATATTTGTTTTCGCCGAGCCGGTTTGCAAACTGCACCGTTTTGCCGTAGGGATGCATAAAACGTCGTTACCGCAGTCGACTGTCATAATCGAACAATTAAAGAAAGTAATTTTCAATCTATTTGTTTTTCATTACTTGTTTGTCAGCAGAATCACTAATAATTCTACCAAATGACATCTCTTGTTTTTCCCCAATGCCGCGTCCGGGTGATGTCACACGCTTCTTGTATTTCTTCTTCCGGTCGTGTTGTCATGACGCTCTCGGTGCTGTGTCCCCAGGGTCAGGCGGACCTGCTGAAGCACGCGCGGGCCGAGGTGCTGGAGAATATGAAGCAGGTGCATTATGCCGCGCTCACCTGCGACCTAGCCAAAGGAGTGACGTCATCCGGCTCCGAGTCCAGATCCCGCCGCTGCCTGGGAGCCATCCCAGAGAGGGTGTCGGGAGAGAAGGACGTCAGCGACGATGAGGAGAACTGAAAACACGTCAAGCTTCTGAGTTTGTAACGTTACAGAGGAAGAGTAGAGCGATCTAGGGGTTAAGAGGAAGCCAGGCTGTTACACAAGCTGTGTTTCTTCTACACTCTTTCCAGTATCATTCCATAACGGTTAGGCCCAAGCGCCTCAAGTAACTCCGCCAAATCCCATGCTCCTTCCCCTCCCCATCCCCCCAAACCTCAATCCTCTTCCTCTCCACCTAACTCAGGGTAGTCTAACAGGACTACTTTTATTCCCAGAGCCTGCTGATTGCCTCGCTAGCGCGCTGGCACAGTGTTGTGTTAAACTCAGACGTGCCCTTACGGAGCCAGCCTCGCTCCGGGACGACCAGAAGCACAAATTTCTGAGGAGCTGAGACTGATTCAAAAAGAGAGAAAGAGAGAACGAATGAGTCGAGCTGTTTACAATGACAAACTATTTCCTGTTCTGTCTGCCAAAACAGTGTGTGTGTGTGTTGTGTGTGTGTATAAAATGATAATTATATATATATATATATATATATATATATATGGAGATCTTTTTTTTGCTATGTGCTCCATTTTAACTGAGATTTATTTTGTTAAGGTAAACAGCCGTTTTAAAGAGAATATTTTATTCGTCCGAACACGTGCAAAAGACGGAAAAAAAACATGTATGACACTCATGGGTCGTTCGACGAAACCGACTGAGGACGTCGGTGTGTGTGTGTTACAGGTACATGGTTAACTCCTTGTCATCTTTACTGTTACAGTTTCTGGTAAACAATTTGTTTTGCTAGAGGAATCCTTTCCACGTATTTTGCCTAAGCTAAGCCTGCCTAACAACAAGTCTGTCGCCTTCTCCGGTGTTCCGGTCTTCATCTCCGGCTCGTCTCGTCCGTCTTTCCAGCGTGCCGATCTACTGTTAGACTCAGTCAAGTGCCCCACTCCCATACAGATTCCCATCATCTTACCAGAACTCCAAGAAACGGAAACCAGTGTTGATGATACGTTTCAGTGCTGTTAAATTTGGTGTCTTTTTAACTGTAGTTTAACCATTTATACCACCCCAACGGGGGAGCGGGTTAGTTTTGAAACAAAATAGAGGTTTTGTTTTTACCCGGTGAAGTCCTGAAAGCTCTGAAATAAATTGTGTTGAATAAATGCACTGCACCTGTGTGTTAATATCCAACAGTAAAACTTAAAATGAGGACTGAAGTTCATTTTTGCTTTTTTGTTTTCTTTTGATTCATTTTGTTTTGTTTTATTTTGATTTTTTTT
>JAOTRN010000026.1:12484219-12495477 GCA_028566695.1 Bagroides melapterus | reverse complement strand
TTTTTTATAGACGCAGCCCTCCTACTGATCCGAGCAAAGGTGCTAGACCTCAAGCCTTGCCTAATCGTATGTTTGTTTGTTTGTTTTCCAGAATATTCACAAGTATGCTGTATAATCATATCAAAGGACACACTGAGGTTTTTTGTATAAACGTACAGTATATTTTGAGACTACACGACCCATCATCTTCATTTGTTCTTTCAGTCAACATTAGAGTTAGCGTTAGGGGTTTTGTGTCTGGAAGTGCAGGTTGTAACCAGTAGGTGGTATACTTCTCACATAGTACAGCATGCAGAAGTCTCATTGGAAAAACACACTCTCTCAGATCATAATGAAAATTTCAAAATCTTGTTCCGTCATTAAAAATAAAAACTAACATCTGTTGTGAAGATATTTGGATACATTTGTGTCACCTTTGGGATTTTTACCGGCTAGAAATCCTTAACGATTAACGACAGCGTGAGGCCGCTAAAGGACTGCGCTCGAGCCATTACGGAGATAATGGAGATCAGTCTCTGTTCTTAACAGCAATGCTAATATGCCTGCAAACCTGCTCTCTCTCTCTCTCTCCTGTACAGAGAAAGATGCAGCACTAGAAGAGAGAGAGAGAGTGAGAGAGAGAGAGAGAAGCATTATTTTACTCCTAATATACCATACCAACACCCACAGGGACAGATGAGTGTAGAGAAAATGATAATACACTGCACATTTCATCATTAAGTTGCTATAAGAGACTGGCAGGCATTTTGATTATACCATGGATATGTGTTACCGTGATCAGATTGCTCCTTCCAATCATTTTTAACCCATATGTTCTGTAAAAAAAGATCTGACCCGTTTTATTAATGTTTCTTTCTGTTCCAAAAGTGAACACTTTTTTATTAAAAACATGGGTTTGCTTCACTTTCTCTAATGAACATTTACAAATTCCATTTATACGAGATACCACATGGATATAGATGAAATGCCACATGGATACCCTAAAGAATTCCCAAAGTTCACTTTTTTCTGGCTAGTCTAAGACTTGCTGCTGTGATCCTAAAGACTTTCCTGAGCTAATTTTATTTGTCAGCGTTTGTTGCACATCATATTGATTAGAATTGAATTATATTTCTAAAAAATGTCGCTTCATTTGGATGTGAGACCAGCCTCTGGCAATGAAAAAAAATGTTTGCGCACCTTCTGTAAATATGGTTTGTATTGCCAGAAGGGAAGTAACTAGTGTTTCATCACTGGGGAAGGGTTCATATTAAGGGAAAACTTGTCTGCTTTAGGCCACGCCCACTTCAGGCACTAAACAAATACAGGTAGTGACATTGCCCCATTACACCCCCAGTTACCAAAAATATACCGTAGATGAACACAAGATTCATTTGGGATCTAAACAGAGGACATCCGTCGTTAAATAATGGAAAGAACATACGGATGGTATCTGTGGTAGTTTGATCCGGTTAGATAATCGGGTTTGGTGAATAAATTGTTATTGGAGTTTATATAAGGAGCAGTTATTAAGGAAATGAGCAGTTATGCTACCTACTGGGCATCGACCCTCCGCCCTCGACGCAAAAAACTACTCATCCTCGAACGAAGGGCTCATTTATTAGTGCTAAGCGTCTCAATGACAGTCTAAATGGCGAAGACGTCCATGTCACCCAGCTGGCTGTCTCCGCGGTAACAGGCCCCCAAGAGGAGCGCTCGGGTCACTCGTGTCTTTGCCGTTATCATTAAGCACCATTGATTTAATGAATACATCATTTATGGGTGCTTGGACCTTCATGGCCTGCTGCCTCATTATGTGCAAAGCAAAACTAATATGGAGAGCAACCTCAAGCTCACCTCCAGAGACTCTCTTCTTTTTGTTTTTTTTTCCCAGCCATCATTTCACCCTATCATGATGAGTTCAGTACAGGAGAGAGCACATTGTCTTTCTTGTTCTGGCTCTGGTCTAGGTGGGGGGAGTAGATGATCGAATTAGAAAGCACCCGTCCAATATCTCTCAGCTCTCAGGAGTGGGTGGCAGTGTGATGTGCTGCAAATACTGTAGAGTCCAGAAGTTTGAGTCCAATACCACTAAGTAATGTAGTCATTTATTGATAATTCATATTGTTTTATTCACTTTTCTGAAAATAAAAAAAATCCTCAAGACTTCTTGGAATCTTTTCTGTAAGGAGAACCTCTCTAACACGGCTGTAACGCAAACTTTGACTGGAAAATAAAGTCCAACATCTCCGTCAGCAGTTTTATTTACAACCATTATCCACCTATTTAAAATGTATACAGCAATATTATGTCTATTTAGTCAAGCTTTTTATTCCTGGCCTTTCTTTTAACTTTGTACCATCAAAGCACATTAGATTCAAGTTGACATTACATCTAGGTCAACCGGACGAAACGTTATGACTGTAGATGTATTTAAGTCTGTGTTGATTTGGCCTGATGAGGTTTTCAGACCCCATTTAAGACCCATTGGTCTAAGGTAAAATTTACTGTTGCCCTAGAAAGACGAGCTGAAGAACCTAGAGATATATTTGAGTGAGCTGACTGAATGTTAGAACATTTAAACCTGAAAGTATGAACTGTGCAAAAAAAACAAAACAAAAACAACGTATTCCCTTTGAATTCAGTATTGCTATTGCTCTTTGACTTTGATTGATACAAGCTATTGGCTCTATAGTGTCAGTTTATTCCCCTCCCCTCCCCTCCCTCCGTCTTCCTCTTGCTGTCTTTGCCGCTATTTATACTGAGAGTAAACTGAGACTTCTGTGTGTGCATGTCTGTAGACATTGTGGAATGAAATCTCCATCCATGTCCCCTTGATACCCCCCCATCCTCAATTTCTAATCTGGTTAGTGCCAGCGCTGCCCCCACTCTTGGCTCGGGCTCTGCCAAGGCTGCCCACCTTCCGTCTTCCCTCTCTCTCCCTGGAGGGGGGAGGATGCTCAGGCCCGTCCTAATTCCCCTCTCTGTGGGGAAACAATTAACGCCTCCGCTCTCAGCTTTATGGTCAGAGAAGCAGCTGCTTCGCTGCCTTCCCTGGGCACATTTATGGCTGGAGAAAGAGCGAGGGAGAACAAGATCGGGCCTATACTCGCCCCGTTTTTTGCTTATGCCACGCCGGTGCCCACTTACTCACCTCTAAACACGGCCTGTCACGACGCAACGGCCCTGCGCGGACAGACGAAGCCGTCCGACAGACCCCCTTGCCTTCATAAAGAAGATCTATGAACGTGTGAAGGTGTGAGTAATGGTGCACGTGTAGGATGCAGAACCCGAAGATGCGCCACAGAGCAGCAAAACAAGGAGTGCTTATAAAATAACTACAGATTGGCCTGGCTTGTTATTGTGAGTCTACAAGATTTATGCTGGTGATTTCACAATCATGAATTGGAAATGCATGCAGGCCTTGTAATACCGGTGTTGGCTGGGAACGCTGTTAGGAGGAAATGATGCAAAAAAATGCAACGTACTATGCGTGCAAATCGGAAATCTGATCTAATTGTAGCCAGTAACGAGCATCTTAGCCATATTATAGTTGATTTATGATTCCATAAGAAGACAAAGAGTCTGACCTCAAGCACAAACTCAGTAAAAACTACAGGATCCAGCTTGTTCTTGTGTGTCTGCTAGCTGCTGTGTAACTCAATACCGTTCATATTTCAACACAAATTGGGCGTGGCCTAAACCAGAAGGGGATTTTATTTGTAGGTTTGTTTACTTGTTTGTATTTATATTTGTACCATATCTCTAGGCACTTGAAGCAAAACCCCAGACATCGAAATGTGTCAACATAGCATGTGAATTTTGACTCTTGACTTAAAAATTCAAACCATTATGACCCAGAAAAGCAGTTTCTAAGTACTGCATGTTGGAGAATGTGATCTTTGTTTATATCAAACCTCTCGGTTCTCTCCTATTAGTATCTGCATTAGTATACTGTACGTTTAGACCACATCCTTAGCGTAATTAACAAGCAGAAGCTATGAGTTAAGGTTAAAAGGCAACTACACAGGGACAGAGGTTCGACTTAAAAAGGCCGTTTGATAAAGTAGCATTACCCCGAGCCTGCTACTCCACACGCTCCGTGACTAAGGAGGCATTAATTATCACCGCTATTTCACAGGACAAACTGTAAACAACACCATGCAGTGAGGTTACCATTAGCAAGGAAGAGTAGGTGCTTAGGAGGGTATAGTACGAGAACGTTTAAAGGGAGAGAGATATAGCATGATTTAGCAGATATAGATTTAGAAGGGCGTATTTTCTTGTCCTCCCTAAATGGTGCTCGTGAAAGAGAGAAAGAAAATGCGAGTGAGTGAGAAAGGAGGGGCTTTCTCCTTCTAATTATTTTAATTATCATGGCACACTATGAAAACGTGATTAATAACACTGAAGATATTGTTGTGGCAATTAGCCATATGGTGGTGGGACCCTGCTCTGTCACGATTTTGCCATTAGCATCTCCTTATGTTTGTCAGGAGCGTGCACCCATGACGAGCTCGACTCCGGCTCACCTTCCTCCATCCACCTGGGAGGAACTCAGAGGCCTCCGAGCTTCTTGCTTCACTGAATTTTTTATGCAGAATCCACTCAGACTGGGGACAAACGTCACACCGAGCCTAGGAGCGAGAGCCGCCGGAACGAGCAGATCTGCTCCGAGACCGTGCGTACTCAGTTCTGGCAGATTTGGCGCTTTTGTGTAAAGCTAGCAGAGAGATTTTTTTTTTGTAGAATGGATTGCATGGTGCTTTTTGGTCAACTGGGATCCTGAAAATGGCTTTGAAAATTCACTGTGTGGTTCAGACAAGACAATACACTAATGAAACCGCTTTCAAAATATCTTAGTGGCCAGCATTCAGAAGAGGAGAAGAATAAATTGTTTAGAATGAAACCAGATTCTGAAGTGAAATACAGTTTGAAAGTGATCCAAATGTGAGAATGAGACTACAACTTTAGAAATCAGAATTGTAATCATGGACTTTTAACCTTTTTTGAGTGACAAGTGGGTTGATCAACAGAGCTCAGGGGGTGGGGCTAAGTATTGGTTCCACAACATCTAGGGATGGATCCAGAGAGATGAATGAACTGGGTTAAGTGGATAGTTCTAAAGAGCTGAGTAGGTGAGACCAGGAGTGGGTTGGATGACCTAGAGTTAGCTCTAGAGTGGCTAATTTCAGAGATGAGGGTGTGTGGCTAATTGAAATTCTAAAGAGCATAGGGATTGTTCCCAACAGCTGATGGATTGGGGCTAGGTGGATTCCCAGGGTTGCCCAAACTAGTGGTCACTGGATTTACAATCAGGGTCATGAAAGACACTCACAAGCTCCTCTTCAGTGTTTAGTTCCTATATTATGAATGATGGTATGTGCTCTTTTTTTTTTAAAAAATGTTCCCATAGCGTAGTTAATAAATGTGAACAAATTTCTCCATCCAACTAAGAACCTCTATAACAGAATCCAAAAAAAAAAGAACCGAACGTGACAACACGTCAAAATGTTGAATGAATTTTAATTCACAAATATTACCATAAATAACAAGATGAAACAAACATGCCTCACGTGCGGTGGAGTTTTAGTTTATTACAAAAATTGTTCTAAGATATTTCTTCTTTGTGTGCAGTAAAAATGAAGGCTCCCTTTACAAGCTCCCGTCTGTGTGGAGCTGGATTCAGTGCTCTCGTCCGCATTAAAAAGGGAATAACACACAACAGGTCTAGCTGTTAGAGGGAAATAATACACCGTGGGGTGGTAACAGTAACTTGTGGAATATTTGCTTATTACACACACGGTCATGATTTATTTCTTCAAGGAGTACTTCCTGTGGTGTGTCATCAAACTGATCTGATACTGTATTTTACACAAACACGATACAGCCAGAAGTATGCGGACATCTGATCGGCACACCTTGGGGCTCTTCGTCAAACTGTTCCCACAAAGATGGAAGTCAGACAAGAGTTTCGAAGGTCTTTGTATGTATGCTGTAGCATTATGGTGTCATGACAATGCTGAGGTTCACTAAGCAACCTCCATGAATCCATGGTTTCGGAAGGTTGGAGTGGAAGAACTCCAGAACTCCTAACTCTGACTTAACCCCATGAACATCTAGCCTTCCTTGAAGAGTATAGTTTATTATAACAACAAATGAGGAATAAATCTGGAATCGGTCAGGTAAGCTGTTGAGATGTTGAGATGGGCGCATGTGCAGTCAGAGGCTTATTTAATTACTCGAGCAAATGAACGAGTGATCAACAAACGTGTAAAAACCAGACAGCGCAACGAAACCAGGGTCAAAATAAACGTCAAACCAGTGGCTTGGTAACAACTGTGTGTGTGGGTGGACTGAGGATTATTTATAGTGTGACAGTGATTGGAAACAAGTGAATGCAATCTGGGTGAACAGGTCAGGTGACTGGGATGCAGCACAGAATTCTGGGAAGTTGAGTTGAAATGGTTCGTATGTTTAGATTAGAAAACTGCATAGACTTTTTGGGGATGTGGCATCTTAGTGATTAAGGGATTAGGTTCAACTCCCAGATCCACCACTGCTGGGCCCCTGAGCAAGGCCCTTATCCCTCAATTGCTCAGTTGTACAAAATGAGATGAAAAAAAAATTTGGCATCTGCCAAATTCTTTAAATGTGATCAGTTTAATCATTTGATCAACGTTCAAGGTGGAAGTTTGTTCCTTTTTGTTTGTCGTACTGTAAACTCCAAGTTTCAAACAAGTTCTCAAACCTCTGGACCAGTCGTCTGTTTTGTCATTGAGTTTATCATCAAACTATTTGCGTGAAATGATATAAAACACTGTTATATCTCAATGAAACGTGGTTGTTTTGTTGAAAAACGATTAAAGACCTCCGAGGAGCAGGTGGAATATCAGTGCCTTGACGGTGTAGCAGAAGATTTCGGCAAAAAAGTACATCATAAATTGAACGGCGCGACATCACAAACAACTGCCGTCTCTATTTCCACTGTATGTACCTTTAAAAACCTCCAAAACCTCAAACCGCTCTTTCACCTTCGGAATCGTTTCATTCGAGCTTCACCCAAAGCAGAGACAAAGCCTTTCCTCCAAACCCCTTAACGACCCCGACTTGCCAACATAAACAATACACACTGAGCACTGGGAGGGGAGGAAAGGAGATGGGAATGGCAGATTGAAATAGTTCCAGACCATACCAGGGACTTAATATAGGCTTCAAAAGAGGACTGGGAGATGGGCTTTTCATCGGATAATTAAAACAGCAAGATGGATTCTGTAATTGAGTGAAAAAACAGGATCTGAACAACATCTGTGCAATCCACACAAATCATTTCAATGAGAAGCAGAGACTACAATAAAAACGCTCAGCCTTGAAGTCGGAGAAGCTGTCAGCTACGTTTCGGGTGCACAAATAGGTGCACGATAACAAGCCGTCTTATAAACTCCCTCGTTCACCTTCGTATTCGGAGCAGAGGCCGCAATTTACAGCGTTTCACTTATCGCTTGGCAAAAAAAAACAACACGTAGTCAACGCTTAATTATTCATCAAGAAGGAATTCATTACAACAGACACAAATATGTTTTCAGTCTAGCTTTTTTTTCTCCGTATAACAAATACTTTTCTGAAATTGTTTTCTGTTTGCTTCATTTTTTTTCCCCCTCACCTTGTTATGACACTTATATCTCATTTTAATGCTACCATATGTAGCCTCAAAGCACAGTGCTAATTGCTGTCATCTTTTCTAGACTTAATTAGCGCTACGGCATTAGGTCCATTACGCATTGAGCGATATTACACCACATTCTCGGATCCGATTGGTCAGCCGCGATAGGTGTTGATTGATTTTCTAAAACGGCGGTTATGGCGATAGTTTAGCTGCAAGACAAATCACATCACACTTTTGATATTAATGCACTTGATTTAATACCTTATTGCTGCCATGGTAACAACTTACACAGTATGCTGGATGCTATACACGAACAGATAAAAAATGGGATTGTCACAGTGTCGTTGTCTCACAGATCCAGCATCCCCAGATGGATTGTACGCTCATGATGTACCACACACTTACATGGTGCACTATGCACGCTAACATCTAGTGTATAAAGTTTCGAAGGCTAGCATTGTCTCTAATTTTTTTCTCATCCAGTGCCAGTGCCTGGTAGCCCTGCCCCTTTTCCTTTACCTCAGTGAAGCTGCGAGCATTAAGTGCATGTTTAAGTTTCCAATATATATATATATATATATTTTAGTTGAATAAGTAAATTATCCAGGTTGATGGAATGCTTCTTCTTCTTCTTTTCCTTCTGCTTGTCATTTTCAGTATGAACACATGAGGACATAATGGTGTTTAAGTCTTACGTTCTTTCTGACTTTTAGTGACTTGTGAGTGTTTAAATAAATATCTTAGATGGATATTTTGTGAAAGTCATATTTGGTCATTCTGTGCTTTGTATCTTGACAGCTCTTTACTTTTGCCTTCTTTGTTCAGCTGTGGTTTTTGTAGGTTCCTGCGTGTGTGTTGTGTGTGTGTGTCTGTGTGTGTGTGTGGTCTGAAACATATCACGGTCTGTGATTGAGAAAGCGTCATTAATGCAGTGAGCAAATTTCAGCTTCTCACAATAACACCAAGCCCAAAATCACACCTTTCACTTTACGCTCAAACCCTGATGTTTGTCCCCATGACGTTTTTCTTCCCCCTGGGGTAAACATGTGAAGGTGGTGATGTTTCCATAAAGCGTGGAACACGCAACCCCCGCAGTCTGCTTCCCACATGCTACTGTGTGTCGTACTGTACTGATTTACGGAAAAGTTTCCTCTCAGACGTGTATTCCAGTCTAAAGCGTATCGTCCGGTGTTTATCCTGTGACACTTATAACAACAAATAACACAGAACAATAAGCGAAGTAACCTAACGATAAAATGTGAATTTATTTCCCACATGGCATCGCTAGAACATTTCTTTTATATTTTTTCGAGGCCTGAAGCATGAGTAAGTGTGTGTGGATATTAATTATTCCGCAAGGACTAGAGTCTACAGAGTACCACTAAAAATTCCCGTGTGACCGATTATAATCGGCTTTGATACGTCAGGGAAAAACTTCACTTAGTCTTGGTCTAAGTCGAATTGTGTTAAGTCTTTGCTCATCAGGTTCCTGTTCATGGCTAACTGAAGTGATCGGTGATGTGTTAGTTTTTTTTTCCAGAACATTCTGACTCAAATCTAAAGATTTGCAGTGTGTAAAAATCTCAAATGTTTTGAAACTTGAGACACTCAGGTTCATTTAGCACCACCAGCTCCAGTAAGTCCGATTATTCCTGCAGTGTCGTTGGATTATTAACCCACACGGGCACGAATAAGATTTATGTAGAAGTTTAAATAGAAATTTACACTCCTGCTAATCTATTCGACATAAGAACATAAGACAAAATGTTTGGTTTACAACAGTACGTGGGATTAATAACTGGAAAAAAATACTCTGCTGGCTGTTTAGTGAATCACCAGTGAATGTGTGTGTACAATATTTTAATGAGGTTAGTGAGATTGTAGTAACACACACACACACACTCGTGTTGAAGGTCACTGTGTGGCCTGTTAGCATCCCCATCTGCAGCTTTGCAAACAGCCATGCTTTTGATGTTCAAAGGGCGTAAACGCATTGATTTCCTGAGAACCACCGAGACTGATCTCTTACTGGCGTTTCTAAATGCTAACCACAAACTGTCAGATTAGAGAGTGTCACGTCTATAGAGCTCAACGCCTGTTTAACAAAGTGCTCGTTAGGACCCCAGGCTTGTTGTCTCTCATAAACACGGCGCTCATTGTGCGACCGTTGAAAAGCCGTGATGGAGGGTTTTCGGTTAACCGGCCGTCAGGTGATGCATTCCCCGCTGTCACAACACACAAGCCACCAATCAGCGCTGCACATTATGCAGGAAGTGCATAAATACAGTAGCGATGACAGATGAAGAGTATCTGGATAATTATTACTCAGCATCCTGACGGTTAGTCGTTGGCGTGATGAAGCATCTTGGCTCGGGAAGTGAGGAGAAGTGTATTAATAAAACACCAGGCAAACCAGGACAGAGCTGTTACATCAGATTTAGACTCACAGGATCCTGCTTAGATGAAAAAGTAAAAAAAAAAAAGGCATATTGTACTGTTTGAGAGTAGGAGATTTTACTAACACTCTCTCTGTCTCTCTCTCTCTGTCTATCTATCTATCTATATATATAGAGAGAGAAATACTGCTGCTGATGTAAACACTTTTTTCCCCACTTTTAATCCACAATTAATTTCATTTCTATTTTAAAAATATAATAATTTATTGCTAACGCCTTATAATCCATATGCCGTGTATATTTGTACGACGTACCGTATCTCTGTGCTGTTTTTTTGGTCAGAAGGTATAGAGGAATTTCCTACAAAGCACCTGTTTGTATTAACAATTCATTCATTCATTCATTCAGGGACTTGAACGTGAGGAACAGACTGTGTCTTGCAACTTTACCGTACGTGACAACGCAGCTAACTTGTTTCGTAAACATTCTGTCGTATTATACATAACTATAAACTCTTATAACTCTCTTTAAAACGTTAAGATTGTAATTTCTAGCAAAGTCGTGTAGTATAAATGAAATAAAACACTACAGTATAGGAAAATCATCAACTTCTGTGCAGCTGTTTCTATATAAAACTTCTATCTAAAACTACTAACTAGCTTGCCAGCTAGCAAAGAGCTCAAAACAATGAAAAAAAAAAACCAAACAGGTCTTCATGACATTTTGAATAAAAAAGCCTTGAAAAAAATTCAATAGGAAAAATGTATAGAGTGTAATTTTGAGTACAGAGAACACACACACACACACACTTACATAAACATACATAGAGCTATAGAAATAGATCGATACGTGTGTTTTTATATATAGAGACACATTTTACAAGCTTCATGCGGACAGTTTAATTCACACTTGTGTAAAGAAACCACAGAGGGTTGTAACTTTCCGCTGAAGATGCAGTAGCTGACTTCACCTTTTCACAGCTCTTGAGAAGAACAGGAAGTTAGACCAGGTAGTTTTGTGTCTAGCGGTCACGCTTTTGTCTCTTTGTTTAGCTCGAGTAAATTTCTCATATTCCACTCGACACTTTAGATTAAAACTCGACACTAGACGATCAGATTTTTCTGCAACTTTTGTGGTCAAACAGACAAGAACAATTTCTAACAACTAATTTCTAACAATTTGACATGAACTCAATCTAGAATTTCTTTGTAACATAC
>JAOTRN010000026.1:12398032-12414407 GCA_028566695.1 Bagroides melapterus | reverse complement strand
TCATAACTGAAAATCCCTTGTAGTGATCCTAAAATTTAAATTCCTAAAAAGTACCAATCTGTCTAAAAGCTAACAAAGTCTCCAATTGTTTATTTTTTTTTTTTTTTTTTTTTTTTGGCCCAAGCTGCACTTTCACAGATGCCACCTGTCCACAAGTCTTCCCGCTACCCACTGTGCCAAAAATATCAGGCCGGAAATTAGGGGAGGTGATCTATTATTTAAAGGAACAAGTGACAGTTTCATATGCTGCAGCACCCGAAGTGATTGCGTTGCAGGAGTGAGAAATAAAGCTCGATAAAGTTTTGATAAATATTAGAAAACGTGTGTTGAGAAAAAGGCTTCGGGATCGGATTCGACAGAGAAAGGCTAGCAACAACCTGGTGCGAGGGGCAAAAGAATCCCTGTGAATCAGCCTCTTTGGTTGTGGAGTCGATCCGGAGTCATCAGTCAAAACTGACGTACATGTGAAGCTTTTAAAATAGTGGATATGGCCTTTGGCCTTCTGCAGCTGTGCCACATAATGACTATCAGAGAGACAATACAAAACAAAACACCTTCAAGCCACTCTATTAGACAACACTTACAATTTTTTTCTTTTTTAAAGTGAGGGAAGAGGAGGAGGAGGAGGGAGGAGAGATGGGGGGTCTTAATTACCCTCTCGCTGGAGTGAGCTTTAACAAGGGAGGCTCCTTTGCTCTCCAGTGTGTGTGTGTGAGTGTGTGGTTTATTCGTGTAATCAGGGAGCGGCTGGAGACGCGGAGAGCGGCTGGATTAGCTCCTCATCGGCAAGTGAAGTGTTTAACATGGCACACGCGACGGGCTCGCGCACACACCACGCACGCCATCGCACAAACACTCATTGTCATTAATTTGATTTGCTTATCGTCCCCTTTTCCCTCCTTCGCAGGGGCCCTTTAGATGCTCTCCATCCTGCTTTCGCCCGGCCCCTCCGATCAAATGTCGGTGCTAATTACGCCACCCGCTGCTCTGCGTTTACCAGCTTAAAAAAAAAAAAAAAAGTCTTAAATTAAGATGAAGAATTGGGAAATGTTTCCAGTCAGAAGAGCAATTGATTTTGCAGGCCTCCTAGTCCTGCAGGATTCCTGCAGATTTATCCTCATATTTCCGGATGCCTCGGCCTGGGCGATCCCGAGGGGGATGCGGAAGCAGCTTGCATGCAACGCTGCCAAAAGAATTTATTAGAGCAAATGGTATCGTAAGCCCTATGGAAGGCATACCTTATGTGGAGATTTAAAAGATATTAAGAGAATAGCAGAACCCAGAACGCAGGTGTGTTGGGTAATAGCCATTGTCTCGTGTCTGGATGAGACGGGGATCAGTGCCAGTGAGAGAGTGCAGGGTGGGACTGCAGTTTACGCTTGAACGGATTGAAATTCCCTGACGATCCTCTCCATCGTGGAACTGTCTCATCTTTGCTTACATCACAACCGTGAATACGTTTGACCACGCCGCGTTAACGTGACGGAAACCGACGCACACAAGACAAACCAACACCGTCGACAGGCCTCTGCGGCCTCAGGATCTCGCTATTACAAATCTCATTAGTTAAAAACCGATGTTTTCCCACCATAGCGGGAGCATCCGATTGGTTGTGCTGCATCTGCCGTAATGAGAACCACACACACGGGCGGCGAACTCAACATCCTGCAAATGAGTCGGCTCTCTGGCTAGAACTTTCCGAGGGCCGCGGCAACAAGCCCAGCTGCCTGAACGGCGTTGCCGCAGCCCACCCGTTTTTTTAGCCGATCGCTTTGGGTAAGGCGCGATAGACGTCTCGTCCTCATTATGCTAAAACATTATTCTGCGTGTAACACCTGCAGAATAAATTTGGCAGGCGGATTTGCTGGGGATGATCAAACATCACTGAAACACTGTCATTATTTCTACCTCAAATGACTAGGTGTTTTTTTCCCCCCCATTATCAATTCAGCTGGAAGTAAACTTCATTTTATAGGTTTCATTTACTCCGTTTGCCGAACGCGTGTCAGAAAACGCTAAATCACACCCGAGCAAACCTGAATCGAACAAAGGCTCGTCGAGTTTACTTCTGGATAAGACAATGCTTCACTAATGCGCTATTGTTCTCTTTCATCTTCCCAGATCACACGGCTGTAAAAGATTACATGGCCGTCTTGACACGAGCGACGGAGAGACGACGAGAAGGGGATCACCTACTGTGCTTTTCCCATCTGGAGAGAGAGAATAAACACTGTTCATTTAGCCTAGCAAAAGGTAGCCTCGTGCTCATAAGCTAGATAAAAAGAAATGAGAGGTAATGAATTGCGCCTCCCTGGATATGATTGTGTAATGGCCGTAATCAGCCCGTCCCGAGCTCCGTGAAAACACACGGCCTCAGCTGCAAGTCCTGCTGTTTGATGGACAATATTCCTGGAGTTTGGACAACACCGGAACATTCCAACGGCATAATAAAAAAAACACCTTTAAGTGTTTAACGGTGTTACTGCCGCATGTTGAACGAAAAGCAAACCCCTACACAAGAAAAAATATCGAGCGGGCGAAGGAAAAAAGGCAAACAGCAGAACAACGGCTCCAGCCATCCCAGATGACAGCTTTTAGAGCCAGAGATTTGTGCACATTAGTCACACATTTTAGGGAGAAGGTGGGTTTCTAAAGTGCATTGACAGGGATTACAGTTCTATCCGTTCCTGTCTTTCTTCCGTTCTAAGGCCTACAGGGTTGCCGGGAGGTTTCCCAAAATAAAAGAGCCAGGAAGCTTTTGTTTGAATTGTATTTTGCCTTCTGAAATTAAATTTCTTTCAGAATCAAGTCATTTCATCTACGATTAATATCTCACCATTCAACAAGAAGCGTGATCGAAGTTTCTATTATCTAGCGAGATATTAATGTAGTTAGCCAAGAAAAGTAATAAGAAATGTGAATAGGCCTCACAAACATCAGGGATTAGGAGAAGGTCTTTGTAAATTCATACCAATGAGGATTTGAATAAATTTGCTCTGTCGAGTTAGTGATATGTTGTAATCAGAGTTTAGCCGCAAATGATACGCTTAAAAATAAAGTTGAGGGAAAATCAGAATAGAGACCTATATACGTGCACAAAAAGCCAGATTATTGTAGTTTATCCGACCGAAACGCAAGCTTTGATCTTCCAGCGTGTGAGAGGGGATAATTCATGAAATGATACAATAAAAAAAATATATAAAATATTTCTATTTAATAGTGTATAATAAAAAATATATATAAAAATCATTTATTCAATTGTCCATTTTTTTCGGTTTCAAGAGAAGGAATTTCCACTGAAAATTTACCACAGAATTTTTCAGGCACCTGTTTGCACAGCCGGTGTTCAGCATGTCATCACTTAAACTCACAAAACAAATATTTTTTAAAATTATATAAAACCTCTGTTGCAGAAAAAAATTCTCCTTCATTTATAATTGTCAAAAATATATTCTGCTCTTTTTTTTTTTTAATTTAATCCCTAAAAAAAAGATCAAAAGACACTGGAAATCAGTAGAAACGCTGTAAAGCCTAAGCAACCTTTTCTACAAAAAATGCCGAAAGCCCGATATTAGTATCTTTAACAAAAGCCTCAATTCCCACTGTAGCATTCACGTTTCAATGTATCAGAGGATTAAAATGCAGATGAAATAGTAACAGCGTGATCCCCTCAGGACCCCCTCCCTCGTTCCCTGACTGCACCTTTGTTCTGAAGGACTGACGGAAAAAGTAGGTGGTGGTGCTAAAAGAGGAGGAGGAGGAGGAATTAATTTTTGCCCTCTGGGAGAAACAAACGCAGCATCCGAAGTTTGAAGGGATCCTTAAATCTCCTTCTGATTGGCACTGGAAATGGAGAGAGAGAGGGAAAAAAATAAAAGGAGAGAGAGAGAGAGAGAGAGAGAAATACTTGCATGCTTCAAATAGACATTTAGCATACAGTAGAATCATAAATTTACCTCATGATGCATTTCAATTTACGTAAATAACCGTTTATTTATTTATTTATTTTATAATTAGCCCCACCCACACACATACCCACACCTTCAGGTAGCGATCTTCTAACTTGTCCCCAAGTTCAGTCATCAGTGACCTCAATAGACTTCTCCGATTAGGAGGATTTAAAGTTCGGCGATCGTGTCTATCCAGTTGACAAACATTTCTTTGCTAACTGACTCCGTTTGTCCAGGAGAGAATGTTCCTGTGCAGTTAAACGAGTGAATTATGATTAATAAATGAAACACTTACAGTTATGGAGTTATTGGAAATTAATATGAAATGCTGGAAATTTCAAATTCTGGTGTATGTTCTTGAAATAAGTCAGTTCAAATAAAAGACATATTACTGTATTATTATTTTACATCTACTAAAACCAGACATATTTAACTGTGCACATTAAATTTTATAAAAGTTTACCATAATCTCCCTTTAAATACTTTTGAGGACAATGTATTGATATAAACAAAGGATTTATAATAACAGTCTTTGCCGTTATTGCGCAACCAAAGAAAATAAAAAAAATAAATTAAAAAAACACCTTCCGACCAGTCAGACTCAGCAAATCACCCTAATCAGGAAATAAACTAGAAACAAACAGCAGGCAAAGCAACATAAGACAATGCGAGATAAAGATGTGAATTATTAATTATGGTAATAAATCAACTTTTATTTTGAGCCTGTAAATAAAGAGAATGAAGGCAGAGGGGCGAAGAAGAGATCACCCGAAATGTCTGACTATATTGACAGATGAATTTGAGTATAAAGTCCTCAGGCAACTGCTCAGTTCGTGTGTCAACACGGTTCATTCCACTTAGTCCCTGCACCCACAATGCTTAGCTCATGTTTTAATCTGGTTTCATCAGTCTGGCAGTGGTTCACCCAAGTCAAGCTGTCATGTTTGGTTCATAGTTCATCCAGCTTAATGATCTGTGTGATATAATGATGGTACAACCGGTCTGACTCGTGTCAGCCTTGACCATAGCTTCTTAGATTTCTGTTCTTACGGAGTCTATAAGTTTAATGAGAATTGGGACATTTGCTAATGAAAAACAGTCTTGTTCTGTCGGTTTTCCGAGAAGCCGAGTCGCTTTGCAACTGCAGACCTGCTACATTACTTCAGCTACTTCATCATCCACTTTCATGAGCTTTGGGTTTCTCAGTAACACCAGGCAGGTGCTGGCTTATATGTTGATTTCCTGTAAATATTGACCTTCTGGATGCACTCCCAATTCACTCCCTCTTCCCTCCCTCTTTCATTCCCCCTCTTCCACCCTCCCTCCCTAGGCTCCTTGCCCGAGATGCACCAACTCCCGAAGGCAAGCGATGAAATCGTTAGCGCGAGGTATCGACTTCAGCCCTCTCCTGTGCCCAGTTACACCCACCAGGGCATTGTGGGTAGCGTACAACTGTTGCGAGTGGGTGGCACATCTGTTCCCTGGGACAGCTCACGCCCTGAGGGTCGCCCGCGCCACGGCTATCGTTTCACATGCTCGGCTAATAACGGCTCTGATATTCCCCCTTTAAACGGGGACAAAGAGCTAGCACAGGCTGCGGGATTGTCTGATCAGAGAAGCGGGGCTGTTAATAGCACAAGTATTAAGGGCCGTGCACCTCTCTATTTTTCCATCTGGCATGCTTTACTCATGCGACGGGTTAAGTACTTTCAAAAAACATGCATTATGGAAACGGAATATATTAAGAACAAGCACCGTCTTGTTAGCGATACCATATGCACACGGTGAAGATTAAACACCGTTCCTGCGGCATGAGGGGAAAAAAAGAAAAAAAAACAAAACAAACATTCCACTTCCAGAACTGGTGGAAATGCCCTAACTAAAACTCTTGCCGAGTGGGGCAGTATGATACCATGGCCCATACCCTTGCAGGAGATTTGGAGTGTCCGGTTTAACACAGGGTTACACATATGTTTCAAGCCTTGTGCATTCTTTTATCATGTCTCCACATGGTGCACTCCATCCTCCTTCTCCACAACTTTTCACCAGAAACTGGGACAAGGTAAGTTTAGTCAAAACTTGAAGGTGTGTTGTGGGATGCGTGTGACCATGACTTGACTCTGTTGGATAGAGCCAATGAGCTTGGACAGAAGAGGGCGGGCAGGGAGCGTCAAGGATGAAAGATGGAGTCTAATCCTCCACATGTGGCTGATTTTTTCCCCCACTTTTTTAAAGGAAAGCCAACTGGATCCGTTCGTTAGACTTCAGGCCAAGGGCTCCAGGAAAGCGTCGCCGGGAGCCAAAGCACACAGTGTGAAATGAGGAGCTTGGGCTCGAATGTGCTTTTGTTTATCGGAAAAATGCACTCTAAGTGGGATTGGCAGCGGAGGGCCCAAAACTCCGTAAGTCATATAGATTTGCGCCGACCGGAGCAGCTGAGGCTTGAGGCGCAGGCGGCCTAATCTTAACTCCGGCACAAAGCAGGAACAGCGGGGTCAATCCAAAGTAAAGAAATTTGGTGGCAAGTTGAGTCATTGCTGGGGAGACAGAGGAAGGATTCAGAGGAGGACGCTAAATCGCAGTAGGCCATACAAAGTCTTGGGAATTGGGGACGCAGATTTCTGGGCAAGTGCACAGCCGACAAAATGCCAAGGACTGATCAAATCTCAAACAATAGCTGCACTTTTGTACTTGATCGAGCTGTGGGATCCAAGCAAACTATTTCGCAGGGATGTCACCCAGCTACATCGTTGCCTTCAAAGCAACACAAAGTCTGAGGAAAGTTAACAGAACAAGCCTTGCTGCACACGCGGCACGGTTTCTCCATTTCATAAATGTGCGTTTCTTGTGGCGGTCATGTGACCGACTGGAATATAAGAGGACCTTTTATCCAAAGCTTTATGGGAATGTCAATAATAAACACTGAAGATGTTTTATTCTTTGCTCTTTTTTGTCACTACAAAGCTGAACAAATCGGCACCAAAATTTGAAAAAAATAATACCTTGTGTTATTTCGTTTTTAAACAAACAATTTTCTCATTAGCACTTTTGCTTATGTAGAATCCAGAAAAAAAATCTTCATATTTCATTAACTTTTTCTACGAGAGGTAATTCCTTCATGAGAATATATACAAGAGCAGTTCAAGCTGAAGGTTTCCCAACCGTAAGAAGTGTTCAACCCGTTATAATCTCTGCTAATCAGCACACATCTATGAAATTTACCAACCATTATTTTCCATTAGAAAGAAAACACCATTAGAGTGTAAATTAGACATGAACAGCTGTAGCCTTCAAAGACTCTATGTACTAATGCTCTCTCTCTCTCTCTCTCTCTCTCTCTCTCATACATGTTTGTATATATATAAACCAAAGTTGTAGGTTTTCCAACATTAAGAGTTGCATAATGAATATTTTTCATTTCAAACCACACTGGCCTTTGATTTATAGATATTTTTTACCATGTCAATCAAAGTCCTAAACCTCAATATTCATTTCATTATCCGACCATTTTCAAAAGTTCCAACATTTACGATCTGGCATTTGACGGAAGGCGTGTCGAGCGTTACCTCAGACAGATTGTTGATTTTGCCATCCGTCTCCCCCTTGTAAGATCTTGCTCTTCTTAAATGAGTGTGTGTTAAGTGAGCAGGCAGGCGCTTGCTGCCTCTCAATGCGACGTTCCATGAAGTGTTGGGGCGCACGCCACCAGATGTATGTCTAGACATCGATCCTTATCGCGTCAGGGAGGAAGCAGCAATGAGTGTGTGTGTGAGCGCATGTGTGTGTGTGTGTGTGTGTGTAAGCCTGATCTCTGGTGCCAGCTGCTTGCTTAAATTGCCTTGTTTTACAAACAAACTGACTCTGGGAACTTTCACACTGCTAAATGTGAAGGGAGGAACGCATGGCTGAGCCTCATAACGGCCATGGAGATGTGAAAGCAGTGGAAAATCAATGACTGTGATGCGTTTCATGAGGAAAGAGGAAAAAAAGGGATGCTTTTCTGGTGTGCAAAACCTAAAGCATGAACAAGAGGTCAGCGTTGAGATAACCAAACACTGAAGATGTTCCTTATTCTTCCTCTTAACAAGATGTCTAGAAAGAGACGACAACAAAAGTGAAGTTAAGGCCAGAACTCACTGCGCTTGAGAAGTGAACCCCGGAAGACAGGCGTCACTTTAAAAGTTGGATGCTTGAAGAGATGCTTTTAATAGGTATAAAAAAGATAAAGAAGAAGAAGCTTCTTAACAAGACGATGAGACAACAGCTGAGAAAAGTGGAGGATGTGTGAAGAAAGATGTGCAGACACCTACTGTACTATTTTTTAATAAACAGGCCCCGATTTAAAAGCGATTAAAAGCCAAAACAAGGAAATTATTGGAATCTGCTGATGTGGAAAAAGATCAGGAAATGCTTTCCCGGTTCCAATGTGCTTTGTACACACTGCAGCTTCAGATTCCTGTACCTGAGATCCTTTTCTGATCACCACTGTTGTGGAGTGGTTATTTGAATTCCCACAGCTTTTTTGTCAACTCATGTGTCTGGTCGATCATAACCGGTCTCTCTAAAGGGGTTTCTACCTACAGACCAGCCTCTCATTGGTTATTTTTTGAGGAGTTTCTGAAAAAACTCAAATCAGCCTGCTGGGTGGTGTTACCAAAGTCGCATTGTCCCCAGATTCTGATGTATAATTTAAACATTACCTGAATATCCGATGCATTGTATTGCTTTATGATTGGATCTCTTATTTTCACATTTAGAAACTCTACCCTTTTGAACTTATTTAGTTGCAGCAGCTTCCAAAATGGCCACTAATGAGCTGACCTTTTATTTTCCTACTACATTACCCAAAGTGTATGAACTGTGTAGGGTAACACTTGACAGTTAATTAGCCAGTTTAATACAATGTGTGAGAGTTTAGCATACCGAACCAGAAATCACCCGAATCATCATTAGCATCATCAAACCAGCCATGCTTTGACTAACCTTGCTCTATAGCATCATCACACCAATGTACAGTAACTTTGGCTTTGGACAGAAGGAAAAGTAGAAAAAGTGAAATTTCCCAATTGAAAGATGATCAGCTGTTCAGCTCTTCATCTTCAGCCATATCTCCACAACTACCACATTTCATATTCTCCAATCCCTCTCCATCCCTACCTACCTTGCTTACTTTCCATTATTCTGTAGCTCTTACCAGGTTTCTTCATCATTCTCTTGTTTTTCCTTCCCTTCATTTCCTTCAATCCTTGATCGCAGTGCAACCCTCAATCTCCATCTTGAACCATCTACATCTCCATCTCCTGCACCATGTCTTTAGTTCTCTGCACTATGTCTCCATCCAACATCTGTCTATAGTTCTCTGGAACTTCTTTCATCGTGCCAAACCTCCCACCATCAGGAACATCTAAAGCACAGTACAGTACATCTACATCTCTGGCACTCTAATTCTTCATCTCTATATCACAGGTCTTCTACAGCTCTTTTGATGTTCATGCTTTATCCTTCTGCACCTCTGTTCATCTCCATCCAGCTCTTTAAAAAGATCTCCATCTTTAGTTTTTACATCTCACTCCCGTTTTTAACTTCCTAATCTCTACGCCTTACCTTTTGTCAATCTTCAACTTCCATTTCCAGCTCACTCCACCCCAGACACTCCAGAGTGTCGCTTACCAGAGCTCACTCCCCTCCCCAGTCACCAGCTATGTTCATCTCCCTGCAGCTTTTCTCAGCAGGAGTCTGGCCGTTGAGCGATTTGAGGCCTCGGGCTGCACTCTGTGTCAGTAGATAGTGCAGGAGGAGAGCTTGGGCAAGCCGGAGGGGGCGAATCACAGGAGGCAGGCCTCGCCAAGACCCACACTCTCTTGGCATTTTGGCAGGGTGGAGTGGCATGGCGAAATGATCCAATTTAAGCTGGTTTGGGAGCACATGAGATTGCTCAAATATTGATGCTCTTGAGCGCAGGAAGGCCACATTGCTGCTCTGGAGATCACCACAGCACAGAGATTCTCAAATCTACCGAGAGGGCCAGCTGGCGGGCAGCAGAACCAGGGTGGGGCTGATCGATAGGATGCTTACAGTAGAGACCTTTTTAATAAAAACCTGTTAACACTATCTTCCCAGATATTTATGCTACAATGACAAAAATTCTGATCAAAATGAACTTCTAATGTGCAGCCCACAGAAAAGCATCAACAGTATCAACCATTAACCTGTCTCCAAAATGGCATACGTAGGCTTTTAAAGGAGCGGCCGATCTCATCTGTCCATCTGAGCTACTCTTATTTCCCTTATGTTTTAACCTATTTCCTCCCCTTGAAAAAAAAAAAAAAACAGACCTGATTTAATCTGCTCTATAAATGACTAATGCCCAGTACACTCTACGCTCTGACATTATTGATGTTGATGATGATGAGGACCACTGTAATAATTGCCTTTAATGCGGTTATTGCTATTACTGTTATTATTACTGCTAATGAAGGAAATGCCGGCCCACATCGCCCCGGCAGAAATTTCACCATGGAAATAAATGAAAAAATGCCTTTATTGGATTACACTAAAAGCAATTCCAAATAAATGGGCCTTGAATACGTCTCTGTGAGATGAACATCGCAAACATGTAATTTCATTGTGCTGGGAGCAAGGGCACAGAACTCAGCAAGACACACAACGAGGCAGCGTTCTCTGATCCCGGCTTGAGAAACACTGCAGCTCCTGATGAACGGACGAGAATACGTTTCGCTCTATACGTGTCAGATGAATTTTACCTCACACGATTGAATTATACTATATTTAAATACCAGCTATGATATGTTACTGAATGCAACGCATTTCTTTTAGATTTGTGTAAAAGATAATGGCTGTCAAATAAAAAAAATAGATACCTCAAGCATATATTTCTGATCCTGAACTCTTTTTTCTTCTCAGCACTGTAAAATCTCCATGTTGGTTAATTAAATGGTGTTCACAATCGGTCTATGGCATTAATTCTGCTGAGTTAGTCATAACACTTTTAATGAGGCCCATCTGAGCTCCAAAATACTACTACAACAGCTAATATCCCAGAGTCTTGCACTCCGAGTGCAGAAACCGAGGCCCTGTGAGAGATTTTAAAGCCCAAAGAAATGAACGCAGTGTGAAATCTCTTAACAATTAGAGCGATCTACACTTTCCCCCCCCCTTCTCCAACGCAGATTGAGAGAGGATGCAGCTCTATGATTCTGTCAATGTTGATATTGCGGTGAATCAATATTAATGGTTTGGTAACACGTTCCACGGGGTGCGGCATGAATAATTCTACCTGATGTTTTCGTAGATGAGAACGTGTCATTAAATATTGCAATAAGAAGTTTTTTTGGGGGGTGGGGGGGAGGCGAGTTTGTTCAAGTTGGCATTAGCATGCTAATAGCCTTGCTAATAAGCCATTCTATTTAGCCGGTGCAGCAAGATTCTTTGCGCATTTCTACCGCATTTTTAGTTTTATAATGGAGAAAAGGCTAAAAAGCCCTGAATCTCCAGGACCTAACCTTCTTTCTTTCTTTTTTTTTTTTTTCCAAAAGATACTTGGTCCCTTTACTGCACTTTACACATAATTGATTCAGCTTTTTTGCTTTAGTCGGTTGATTCCCAATCATAAACGCTATCTTTATGTATTTCTGGCGTTTCTTTTTTGCTGACTTTTCCATCCGTAGTTTGCTTTTTTGAACGTGTTTCAAACTTTGGGTGTGTTTTTTTGTAAATTGCATATTGACTTGACTTCAACTAACCGAGTTCCCATCCAACAATTAAAAGATCCTGGATTTTTTAATAGTTTAGTGTTTTTTAATCTTTTCCAAAAATATCATGGATATACTGACACACAGTAACAAATGTAGTGCTGGAGAATGAAAACTTTAATATTTGGGCTACTTTTAATTGGTTTATTTTAACAAACCTGTGTATAAAGTGGTTAATGAAGTCATGAGGTGTCTATTTTTATTTTTTTTTTACAAGAAGCTCCTTTTGGAAAATACATATTTCCTGAGGAGAAATCAGTTAGCTTAGTTAGCACGCTAACTTTCAACTTAGCTCTTATAACTGAAAGCTACTAGCAAACGAAACAAACCTCAATATATTATTTTATCCCAGCAAAAAAAAAAGTTTTTTCTCAACAATTCAAAAACTTTCTTAGGCATCATGAACACTTTAACTACTTCCTGTTTCCTTGATCTAACCTGGCCACGCCCCTTGATCATTGTTTTCACCTGTCACTACTTAGCCATAAACGGTTCTTGGAGTGTTGTAGTTTTAGTATCTTTATAATACTTAATAATTCCTACAAGAACATTTTATAGACTTATTTTAATAAAAAGTTTTATTAGAGTTTGTCTCAGGGACTGCTCATGAAAATAAAATGCTAATAACTAACTCTGAGGCAAACCATATATTTATTCATTTGAGATTTTTCTTTTTATTAAGATATTTTCCCTTTATTTCACTTCACTCTTTTGCTTTAGTCAGTTTATTTAGATAATAAATGCTATAATCTTAATCCTTCCCAGATATCATGGGCACTTTAATGAAGATGAATATTTTAGTTAGCTAGCTAGCAACAACCGCCAGTGTACATTATTTTGTTTTTGCAGTTGAAAGTTTATTTCTATCAATGCAAGTCCTATTAGAGACATCATGAATGTTTTCAATCCACTTCCTGTTTTGGATCTGCCGTGGCCACGCCCCCTAATCATTGTTGTTCTTTGAGTTTGTGTTTCTGTGAAATACTCATTTTAATTCCACATTCAAACACTGAACAATTCCTACAAGAACATTTCCAGACTTTATTTTTGAAGTTTAATTACAGTTTGTCTTTGTTTACCTGCCCAGGGACTGCTAATGAAAATTAAACGCCAACAGTTAAAGCAGTGTTGTGCTTTGTTTTGTTTATTTTTTCTTTTTCTTCTTCTATTTTTGGTTCTTGACAAAGAAGCTTAAAACTTAAAAATCATCTTCATGGAACTGAGCTCGAGCCGTAAAGGCTTTTGTCGAATTTTAAATAGAGATTTGATCAATCATTAGAAATATACTTACATTTAAAGTAACATATCCTGTAGCTTCTAAGAGAACACAGGATGCTAATTATCACCGGTTCTTAATTAAAATTGGTCAGAAGTCTTAACGACGCTCAGCTTTAACTTTCCCTAGCTGAGTGAACAAACGAATCATCCACACGAATCACTTGGCTTTAAATAGTTTTCTACTAAATGTGTTTTAAAACTTTCCTCAGCGTCGTTACTTTTTCCAGACATATTTATTCATACTTTGTCTGACTGCTCCTTATGGGCATAGATTGAGCCTATAAAAAAAATAAATAAATAAATCGAATTTCTGCCTTCCTCATTTACCTCAGTAGTTGATCTGCCAAGATATGTTTGGTTTCCAAATTTTGATTTTTTTTTTTTTTTTTTTTTTGCAAACAAGGAAAGGAAGCTTTTGGGCACCAATTAGCATGATGCACGCTGTGTGCCAAAATGATCACATACTTGCCTCAAACTGTATTGCGTTATTAAGTAATGTCAAATTATATGTTTTTTGACGTTGTTCGGATGATTAGAAATGAACAAAAACAGATCACGTAGCTGAAGACTCTGAAATTTGATCTTGTTATTTATGATTTTAGAGAAATCGAGAAAATGAAGGTGGTCCGCAATGATACGAATTAAGAGTGGATTGTTTATGTTACATATTACATTACGCATAATAATGACAAGCTAGCGAACCGTTTTAGCAGCGGGCTAATTGATTTAGAAATATTTTGTCCCATCAACAAAACATTCCTTCTTTCTCTTTAACTGTATTGGGATAAACATCAGATCCACCAAGACCCTGACCAGGAGAACCCTACATTGTCTCTTGTTTGGTGTGAGCTGTCCGGGTTTCCGATGAGAAATGCTAGCTAGCTATTTAGCTACTAAAACTTGGTTGTTTGACAAACGTGGTACATGCTGAAGTCTGTCTTAGGAACCACGGGATTGTTCCGAGTTATCCTTAGAGCTTGACGTTTTACCACAGAATTGTACGTTTGTCGCTTTAAACGATGCCTCGTGCTAGGGATAACGTGGAAAGTTGTTGAATCGCTATGAAGAAAGAATTAGAAGATGAAGAACTCTACGGTGTTCACTGAACCCTTACGGAACGGAGAAGTTTGTTTGGTTACTTCTTGGACGTGTGTGAAAGATCTGAACTTGACACAGCGCAGGAAACCGGCGGAGTGAGAGGACAATCAATAAAACATGACGAAAGTAAAATAAATAAATGAAATTATGAATAAAATAGGCTCATGCTCCTGCTGTTTGAATTCCCACAGCATGGGGACAGCATTGGAGCAGAAACAGTGGTTCACACACACACACACACACACACACACACACACACACACACGCACACGTTCATTTTCTAGGTTTCCAAACGGCTACCGCACAGAAAATCTCTTCTCTATTTTGAGGAAGAAGCCAGGAAAGTAACAGTAAGTCCTGAAGACTAATTAAGCACATAGTGGGGAGCCACAGCGAGGTTTGTCTGGAGACAAAAACAGAGAAACGAGACGTGAAATACAGAGAAATCCGACTCGGCCAAACACGAGCCGTGTATCAAAGCAGAGATTTCTCGAGATACAAATATAGTTCTCTGTGTTTCTGCGTGGGTTTCCCGCCGGATTCTCCGGTTTCCTCCCACTTCCTGAAAACCAGCCAGTAGGTGGATTGGCTACTATAAATTGCGCCTATGAGTGTGCGCATAGAGCCCAGTGATGGACTGGTGTCCTATTTTTTCACCTTGCACCCGGGGTTCTTATGTAAAGCTCTTGGCTCCAATTATTTGAATAATGCCATTATAAGGTGGAGCAGGTTGGGGCTTCAAGACCTTTGGTACAGTTTGTCGTGCGCTTTCTATTTTGTGGCAACGGTTTGGGGGAAGAACGACAAAAATAGGTGTGACGTGATGATTCCGTTTAATTGAACCGGACTCAATGGTGAACCTTCATCAGCCAGAGATCCTAAATCACGTCCTTTCTGTATCCGTGTACTATACGATCAAATAGTGCAGTTGGTGTAATCAGAGAATTTCATCTTCTAGATCTTCTTACAACATAACATGAAGTTCTGAGCTGTTCACTGATGTGCAAAACTCTTCCTGATAATTGCAGTCCTGAAGCCATCTCCATGGTAACTAAATAGCACCGTGCACAGCGATCCCATATGTTTCCTTTTGGCTGAGTTCAACCCGACGATCAGGTATCCACCAACTCTGAGCCACGGAGCACAAGAAACGTTCCGTAATACAGAACAGAACAAACGTGCTAATTCACGCTAGTCTATTTTTTTGTGCTAATTCCTGCTAGGAAGGAAAAGTAATTGGTCGAATGAACAAAAATGGCATTGAGGACTAAATAAAAACAAAGCATAAAGAAAGTTGTGCCAAAATAATGAGAAGTTCTTTAGTTCAAGAAGAATCATTTAGAAACGAGAAGCACAAACATGCCCCGATGTCAGCGTGAAAAGAGTTTTGTTCACGGAGAGTACACCTTGACCTCTGGTTGTGATAAAATTACTCTTTCCATTGACGTATCGTCGATAAAACGATCGGCTTAATAAACAAATCTAATCTACAAAGCAGTTGCCATAGTAACAGTTCATCTTTTTTCACTCTGCCTGCCCCTCTGTCTGTCTTTGTGAATTTTTTTAGTTTATGATCACCGAGTCGTCGACAGCTTTCCGAACTCCTACTCCGGCGACGGAAACGTAATTAACACACGACGACTAAACTTTACGTCATCCTCGTGTCGGCTAAAGGTTCCGTTTCCGACTCCTTTGTCTCTTTTTTCGCCAACTTTTCCGCCGAAAACTCTCATCTCGTGACCCGCTCTTCCTGATCGCTGCGAGTTCATTATAATCTCTCATATATGGCGCATTATTTCATACGCAGCCCATTATTCTCCGAGCTCAATGCGCAGGGCTTTTTGTAATTTGCTTTAATTTCATCTACAATTATTGCCGTATTCATAAACAACATATGGTGGAGTGCGGTGTGTGTGTGTGGGCACGACGAGGAGAGATACGAGTAATAAATTACAAACCCAACCATCGGTTGAACTCTTTTGTCCTTCCTCAAGAAGAAAGTCGGCGAAACGTTATTCCGCGTGTCTATCTGACACCGGCAAAACATTCGATAAGGCAGCGTCGCTCGAGGAGACACGGCGTTTGCGTGCCGAAAGCGATTCGTGATCAAAAAGGAATTTAAGTGTGTCAGGCAAGCAAGGAAACACACGACGCTGATCAAAAACGTTAAACCGTGTCTAATATCACCGTTCAAATAAACCTGTTCAGCTGTGATCACTTGGGTTAAAAAAAATAGATACAAATAAAAACCAAAAGGTTTTTTGTTGTTGTTTGTTT
>JAOTRN010000026.1:12345779-12356037 GCA_028566695.1 Bagroides melapterus | reverse complement strand
ACACACACACACACACACACACAGATGAACACACAGGAATGCACACAATTACAAACACACATGCAAATTCACATACATAGGTAGGCACTCACACACACACACACACATCGATGAACCCATGAATGTACACAATTCCAAACACACATACACACAAACTCATACACATACGCAGGGACACACACACACACACACACACACACACACACATCGATGAACCCATGAATGTACACAATTCCAAACACACATACACACAAACTCATACACATACGCAGGGACACACACACACACACACACACACACACACAGAGATAACGACACAAGAATGCACACAACTGCAAACACACACATAAACACACATACATACTTCACACACCAACACGCAGATGAACCCATGAATGTATACACACACACACACACACACACACAAACACACACACACACACCTATAACACACAAACGCACACGCAGTATGTTCTATTTAATCTCTCTCTCTCTCTCTCACACACATGGAGACGTCTTTATCCTGGTGCTTATGTAAGGAATAAAACACTTTGCCTCATGCAGTTATAGAAAAACAATCAACGCCCGAGTGTGTGAGGGAGCCGAGTAACATGATTATTTCCAGATATTTTATAAAAACATCTTGGACTTTATCCATTTTTAGGTACATCTGTGCAACAAGTGAGTTAGCGCATGCAGTCGTTCCCTCAGCACTTAAAGGTAATTAATTAAGGACACTCGTCGATCTGATGGTTATTAGGCTTTGATTCCGTGGCATGAAGGAATCCTAGGAACCCCCGAGCTTACAGAACACTAATCAACATCTTCTGACCAATCAGAATCCAGGAACCAGAAACATCGCTACGGGAACTTCAGCGGCTTGTTTCTTCTCTCCCAGAATTCCCAGCTAGACGTTTTCAGGGACGAGCGGCCCGGTCGGGTTTGTCTTTCTGTGCCGCCCCTCCCTCCGTTTCTCCGCTTTGAACTCTCTCGAACAAAAACAGTGGTTTGTGCATCAAACTGTAATTTGGTAAAAGAAAGGTATCTGGCACCGCGATCAGCGCAATCAGCGGAAAAAAAGAAGCAGCCCTCCGATATTTCCAGATAATTTAGGGCTTTTCACTCATTTTTTTTTTTTTTCTCCTTTCGCCATCAAACGCAATCCTGCAAAATCTTCGACTGCGCACGCAGATATTCCAAACCTTTAATAATGGGGCTCGGCTGCCGTTTCTTTAATTAGTTTTAATAGAGAGAATCAGGCGGTAATTTGGTGCACACAAGCCTGTATTCAGCTGTAGCTTGTTCTCTGGGTGAGATAATGGCGTGGGCTTTAGTACAGACGGGACAATATAAACACGTTTGTTTAACGTTGAAACATCGTCTGCTGTTCGAGAAGGCCACAATAAAGCCTGTGTCATTATGGCCGTAAATTACCAGCTTGTGTTTTGGAATGAACTGCGATTGCGTTCTTTTCTTTTATCTCACTTTCTAAAGGAGGAGCTGCTACGTCTCTTTGTAGTCGTGGCTCGATTGTTGAGGTTCAGGTGGGGGGAAGCGAGACGTTTTGTGTTCGGCGACTCAAAACCGACCTCTCCCAAGACACGACGTGGAGCGTTTTCATTTGGATTTGAACTTCAAACCAATAAAAAAAAAAGAAAAAAGAAAAAACGTCTCTGAAGTCAAAGATTTGTCTCAGACTTTCAGAGTTAGCGGTCAATATTTCATGCTAGCAGTACTACCAGGTATCATGTTGTAGGAGTTCCACAGGTGATACAATTCGGTCCCCCAAGAAATTTACCATTTTGCGATTGCAGGAACAAACGCAAAAATAAGCGACTCGATTTTTTTAAAAAATGACCAGGGATCTAGGCCGAGCCGTGTCGTGTCTCATCACGACACGCGTTTGACCGAAAACCTTCTTTTAATACGTTTACGAAACATGAACAAGAACTCTCACAGAAAGTCATTACGCATTACGAGTTTCCACCAGTCCAAGAACTGAGAATAAATTAGTCTAGTGTTAACGCTAATCCCTGCTAACACCCGTGCACCGAATAACGGCGACCATGTGGATTGATTATTGAGATAAAAATGAGATAACCGAGATAAAACGTAACTCGATCTGGATGAGGAGGTCTGTTTTTTTTCAGGTCAGATTTAAAATGCCTAGCAAAAGGAATTCCATACCTGGCTCTTGGAAGCGGCGACCTTGGCGAACATGGCCTGGGACACTTTGGCCCTCTTCATCTCCTGCTGGATCTCGTCGTAGATGGACGAGCTGATGTTGAGGACGGAGCTTTCCTGCTTGCCGTTCCACTCGGATGCCAGCGGAAGGGGCTTCACCTGGGCAGGGAGCCGGGACGCCTTCTCAATCCAGCATAGAAGGGGGCGGAGTTTCAGTTACACAATCATATCAGTACATACAGTCAAGATCGCGCAATCTATACAGTATCCCTGCTACTAGATTAAACTAGATTGAAACACTCAGACTAATAATAATAATAATAATAATAATAATAATAATAATAATAATAATAGCGGGTTAAAAAAATACTAAATAAATGTACACAATTTTCATTTCATTTTCAAACTCTCTTGAATCGACTCAAATCTATTTACTATTTCATTTTGAACAATTGCAAGAACTTGTTTTATTATCAAGTCATTTAGGTCGTTTTTTTTTAGGTATTTTTTTAAAATCGAATCAATTCGTAGAATGAGGCTCAATTAAAAAAAAAAAAAAAGAAAAGAAAATCATTTTAAAGCTTAAATTAGTAAAAATAGATTAGATTTGCTTTCTTGTAATCGTATTAACAAATGGAAGATAAACGGGACTCGATTTAAGATATTTTATTACAATAACCTGTAATGTAACATTAAAACACACACACACACACACACACACTATAAATATTGCCCTGTCCAGCCTCAGTGTAACCTCATAAAATGAAAATTGTGAACATTTCTTTTTTTTTTGCTATAAGTCCATTATTTTATTTCTTTTTATTTATTTGTAAGTTATAAAGCGTGAACTGAAAGTCTACTCACAGGAGATATCCCAACTGGAATCCTGGGGTTCCAGTCCTCTGGTCTGATGTTGTTACATTCTTCTCTTCTGGGCTACACACACACACACACACACACACACACACACACACACACACACACACACACACACACAGATATTTAAATGTGTTTAACTTCTCCGGACCGTGCGACTTTAATCAAAACTAATCTAATATTCACGACACTCTACATTTAAAATGAAGAGCCACCCTTCCTGATTAATAGGCTTAATGTCTCTTTAGAGGACGTGGACTCTGCTGAACGTTATCACCGTTTTCAACACTCCTGTCTGTTCGAATCGAAGACTTTCGCACTTTCGCACGCGTCCTGTCGCAGCGGCTTTAAGGTTGAGCCGTTTCCTGCGATGGTACGTTAAGCGTTTCGGGGCAGGACTTGCACGAACTTGCTGTTAAACAACATGCTACATGGGCGTTTTAATGATGCTTGTAAAAAAAAAAAAGAAAAAAAAAAAAGACAGAGACATAAAAGTCGAGTGCGAGTGTGTATCTGTGAATGTGTATCTGCGAGTGTGAGCATCTGCGAGTGTATAGTTGCGAGTGTGTATCTGTGAATGTGTGTATCTGTCAGTGGGTATCTGCGAGCGTGTATCTGTGAATGTGTATCTGCGAGTGTTTATCTGCGAGTGTGTATCTGTGAATGTGTATCTGCGAGTGTGTATCTGTGAGTGTATAGTTGCAAGTGTGTATCTGTTAATGTGTATCTGCGAGTGTGTATCTGCGAGTGTATAGTTGCGAGTGCGTATCTGCGAATGTGTATCTGCTAGTGTGAGCATCTGCGAGTGTATAGTTGCGAGTGTATATCTGTGAGTGTGTATCTAATATTATATTTGTATTAAACGTATACAGCATTGATGAAATAAACACGTGTGTGTGTGTGTATGTGTGTGTGTGTGACATGTTTTTGTTATATAATAAAAATTCAGACAGTGAAACTAGCGACATGACTAAAAAATCTGTGTAAAAGAAAAGAAGGCTGTGCAGAATCTCGCATGCCTGATGAACCAAATAAACAAGAGTAACGGCTGAACTAACCGAGTCAGAGTAGCAGCTGATTCTGGGATCTGAACTGGAAAGCAGCATCTGGTTCACTCCTACACTCTGGTTTGAGCACACACATTCAAACACACACACACACACAACACACACATACACACTTGAGCGAACACCGACGACGTTCCAGCCTCTGCTACTGTGGAAATCTCAGTGTGAATGAACAGGAGAGGAACAGGCTTTGTCCTGAATAAAAAAAAGCCCGGCTTTGTGTCCACTACGGCGCAAATTATGTAGCACGTAGAGAGGAAGTTAGTACGTTTATTTATTGAGGCTGAACGTATGCGGTTTAGTGTGTGTAAGTGTTACATGCTGAACTGCACAGTAGCTTAGCTACGATCGCTGGAGTTTTGCTAGCAAATTTTCCTGTAATATTTACACAAAGAATGTGGGATTCACCGAAATTTGGGAATGGATTGAACTTTGAAATAGATCGAAACTCCCGGATTTTTTGTAAGCCTGTGTGTATAAGAACGTTCCCTAAGTCCTCAGTAACTTGACTGATCTTATACAAATCTTTATATAACTGACGCAAGTCGCTGCGAATTTATTCTCGTGTTACGCCGTCAAGTTATTTATTTCAATTACAAGGACAAATTTAACGGACACTTTGTTATTGGCGCCCTGATAATCCTGATGTATGTACCTCTAATTTACTGTTTAATTCTATAAACCTTGCAAATCAGCTGTTCTCGAAATCGTCGCAAATCAGCTGTTCTGGGAACGTTTAAAGCTAAGCGTTTGGTGTGTGTTCACATTAGAACGTACACGAGTCAAGTTTGCATCAGTAAACAGAACGTAATAGAAGTGTAACGAGTGTGTTACGTGTGCCGCCTCAGTACATTATTAATGTATGAATCAGACTGTTACCTGGACAGGGCGTGATGGAGGAGTGCTAATAAGCGGCGCGGGGCCCATAGAGGACGCCGCTGTTAAACTCCTCTCCCTCTCTTCCTGATAGATACGGTCTCTCTCGGCCTCGGGAAGCTGTAGGAAGTTCTGCATGGCCCTTAGGTTCACCAGCAGGGACTGAGATGCCGTTTTAGGGTCTTCCTCTTTCCTCAGGATCTCTGATAGTAATCCCTGAGAGAAAGAGGCACAGAGAAAGAATATGAGAACTCTGCTGCTCTTCTTCAAGTCGCTACGCATTCTGGAACCTCTACAGACTCAGACGCTGTGAGAAGCTACAAGAACAAACTCTGTAAAAAAAAGGTCACTGGATCTCTCATAGTGTAGAATAATAGCATTGGATGCCAATTTGCGGGGGAAAAATATCCGACTCTGTGTTCAAGCTCCACATCTTTACAGTAGATCCTTAACAATTTCACACGTCTTCAACGTCACACGGTGTTGTAATGCACCTTCCTCGAGCTACACCGAACATCTTTCTGATATTATCTCCAATGCTAGTGGAAAGGGGGAATAACTGACTTTAGTTTAAAAGTGACGGGGATCCCCAGGCACCGCTGGAGAGCCAGGTTAAGAGGTGAAAATGATTATTTTATATATAATTTGGTCTCATTTGTGCCTGAGTGTTAGCCTGCATGTGTAGCATTACCCACATTACCTGATGAAAACGTCAGGTTTTTTTTATCTGGTTGTTAGATCTACTTCCCCATAGCTCATGTCCACCAGTTTAGCAACATGTTCAACCACTTTGCTGACATTGCAGCATCTGACATTGTTAAGTCAGTCACTGCTCTGTCTTGAAGCTGGAATTTTATTTTCCTTCCTCAGCACGTAGTTATAGCTAACAACACCAAGCATGTCTTTGCTAATCGCTTCTTAAATATCTTAATATCTGAATATCTTTTATTTCCTTTAAAGACAATCAAACCGAAGAGTTGGGATATCCCTCAGATTTGCGATAGTGAGGTAATCCAAGTCCTCCAGGTCCTGGCTTGTACATCTATCTCCCTCATTCCATCCTGTTCTCCGTGACAACAGTCTAGCCTTGTGTGTTTATTCCCACAACAACCAGCATGGAGCTTCCATCTCCGTGAGCATTCCATCGTTTGTTACCAGAGAAGAGTGATTAGCGTAATGTGGCCTACTTGTAGTGACACGCATCAGACAAACATGTCATAGCTGATGTATGGAGCGAAGCTTTGCTGGTAGGGAATGATTCAGCATTCCGACTGTCAACAAAACAGTTTCACGGTCAACAACAGAAACCTGGAATTAATGTGCTTGATGTGTCTGGTGTGTTTATATGCCTACAGTACGCATTCGGGTATCAAACCGACGACCGTCTGATTGTACAGATATAGATTTACAGGAATGATCTACAGGAATTTCCAGAGTACAAATTTGATTCATCTCTGTAAAAAAACAAGTTTCTTCAAATCTTATAAAACTTTGTGAATCATCCGTAAGCAAATTTCCATTCACACGGAACCCTTCTGCGACTAATTCTAGGTTTAGGTTTTAACGAGGATGAGAAAAAAAATTATAATCCGTAATTGTCATGATTAATCACCTGTGACAAAATTTGGTTGGGAAAACTTAATGAGGAACAAATAATGAGTCATCAGTTATCCAGATAATTCAGCCAAAACAGATTCTAGCCAGCTAAGTACTGAGAAATATCAGCTGGATACATAGCTGGCTACGTAAATACCTCCAAGACCATTAGCTAACACTCCCAGTTTTGCTTTTTTTTTTCTCCTCAGTGAATACCTGAAATATGTGGAAAGCTTGGATAATCAAGCAGTGGCATCAAAAGTCTTGATCTTTAGATCGAGCTTAACAAACAGGGTGGGTTCTTGCAATCGAAATAACAAGCTAATCGCTAGCAAGGAAATTTTCAAGGATATTTCAAGAAATATCTGACACTAGATACTCATCTTGACATTGACCTTGACTACTGCATTGTTTCTAGATAGTTTAGACTCGGTGCCTGGGGTCAGTCGTGTAATCTTCGTAGTCGTAGCAACTATAAAGTCGGGACATTTGTCATACCTGAGTCCTGTTGAACGCAACTCGAGCGAACACGGCCTGAGAGATCCCGGCCCTCTTCAGCTCGTCCCTCACCCACTGGTAGATCTCGGAGGAGACCTCTGTGTTAGAGGACACTTGCGTATCCAGGGGCTTGCTCAGAGCCCGGCTGACCGGGGGGTGGTTCAGGTACTGCTGGTTCAGGGACTGCTGTGCCAGGAGCCGGTTCACGGCATACTGCTGGTTCAGGATCTGTGCCATGACAATCTGTTGGTTGACCAGCTGAGGACTGATGGGGCTAGACACCAAGCCCGGGTGGAGACCAGGAAGCTGGGCACGGCCTGGAGCCTGGCCACTGTGGGCCAGGGGAACCGGGGACGGAGGCTGCTCAGCCGTGCTACCCGGGATGGGCTGCTGACTGAAACTCAGGTGGTTGGTGCCGGGTGGCGAGAGCTCTGATAAACCGTCCAATTCGGCTAAAAGACACAGAGATAAAGAGAGAGAGAGAGAGAGAGAGACGTGTTACTGCTTCTAATAGTTAGATCTGTTGTAAGGTATAAAATCAATAACCCCTCTAATCACTTAATAGCTAAGCTCGCGTGACATTCGCATGTGGAAAACAAGTTTAAGTTGACCATAGTTAAGAGACGCAAAGGATGTGGAGAGAGGAAGCACTTCACTTATTAGGTGAAGGGTGATGGGAAGAAGCAGCTATGAGCTGGAACTTACAAACATATTCAGAGACCCAGAGGAAGGCAAGTGGCGTCAATGCTAATCATTTATTCAGGTGCTCTGAGACCTACAACAAGCTTCGTGTAGGTGAGATCAGAAAACCAGCAAAGACGTCTGAATAATTCCCTTCAACACCGGGTAAAGCTACTAATCCGTAAATGTTTTGATCGAGTCTCGGGAACATCAAAAAAAAAAGAACTCATGACCTGCAAGCTGGCAGCTTCCCAAATTAGTTTAGAACGTTCGTGACCCGATCATGTGAGCAACAACAACGGGCTTTACGTGCGTACGGCCGAGGAGCAGAGTGCTTGAATTGCCCTTTATGATCCTAATTTTCAGGAACGCGAGCAGGCTAATATGAAATTTTCAGGATAAATATAGCTGGAGGAGGGGTTCGGAGGAGCTCGAGTCTCACGGACAAGCCCTCACGCTTGGGCCAGCCCTAACATGACCGGGAGAATAAGGCATCTATTTGGTACTGTTGATGGTATTTACTGTTATAAATATCTCAGCCCTTTTTAATTGACGTGCGCGAGCTCGCAAAAACAACAGGCTGGAAAATCCGAAAATGAAAAGGTCTGTTGTGAGTCTTGAGTTTTAAGCGTGAGGCCGTGGCGTCACGGCTCCTCCAGACGTTCGGGGTGCATTAGTTTAAAAGGATTTGTTTAAATCGGGAGAAATTAAAGACACCTACGTACCCGTATGCGAAAAAGGCAAAAGTCACGCAAAAAAAATTCCGGAGATTTAAATAAAAAAAATTATGGCAACTCATCAAGAGATAAACACAGATTAAGTGCATGGAATCTGTCCAGATACCTATACAATAATCACAGGAACACAAGCTCGGGTGTTTAGTGACAGCGAACACAAAGGGTGCCGCTGCTGTTCCTTTCAGTGCGAGCGAAAAAAAAAAAGGGACGGGGCTCAATAATAATCAAAGCTTTCTCATAATCCCCCTCATTCCGGCAGTCTGATGTTACGGTGCGCCTTTGCATTCGCTTTTTTCTAATCGTTCTAAAAAGTGCTGGGGGCCAACACACAAACATACCTACACACACACGCGCGCGCGCGCACACACACACATGAATATATAGATGCAAATTGAAAGGATGGAGCGAAGTGTTTGAAGGCCGTGCTGAGGCAGACACAGGACGGGAATTCCTTCTGTGGAATCTGGCGCTGAGTGAGTTGGGATTAGTAGTACAATAGTAGAGGGAATGTGGGAGAGAGAGAGAGAGAGAGAGAGAGAGAGAGAGAGAGAGAAAGAGAGCGGCCCTGAGAGAGGCCCCAAAGAACAGCAGGACTCAATCTCACTTCATTGCTGCTCAGTCGGACAGTTTTCTCTCTCTCTCTCTCTCTCTCTCTCTCTCTCTCTCTCTCTCACCCACACACACACACACACTCCTCCCCCACACTCAACACAACCTTAAAGAGACCCAGCTCACACTGTTTCTCATCTAAACCGTTCTTGTACAACTCCGTGACTGCATGCGCTAGTTTAAACCCCTCTTTGCTAATCGTGGCACCGCGGGTTAAACGTCACGTGTGCCTCCGGAGCGTCGTTATCCAGCACCGCGTGCGGCTCCGAGGTGGAATACATAAATCTCCGCCCGCCGTCATGACTGAGAGGTGATTGAGTCGTAAGGGGAGTGGCCATCTGTGCATCTGTGTCACGTGACCTACCTACTGCGGTGGCACGTGGGCTGTCGTGGAGGACGCACGTCCCCAGGTAGCCCTCCAGCTGGGAGGGTTGGCGCACGACTGCGCATGACGACACACACACACACACACACACACACACACACACACACAGGTGTGGAGAGATATAGAGAGTGTTAGTGGGTCGGCACGAGCACATGTGCACAGTAAGAGGGAGGGGGGGTATGGGGCAGAGGAAGGGGGGCAGATGTTAGATCGAGCAGCCCTGCAGGAGATTAAACATGTCAGTGTGACTCACCTCGAAAGGTGTTTGTGGTTTTTTTTTGGGCGTGTAACAAACGTTAAGCAGCACGTCCCGACTGCAGGCATGTGCACGAGGTGTTCAGGGTTCAAAATATGACAAGGTTTATTTTTTTTTTATCTTATACATTGGAACTGGGAATAAATATTCCAATCCTTTACAGAATATTTTTTTTTAAAGGAGATTAAAAATAATAATAATTAAGTGAAAGCAGCAGATTTGATGGTGAAAATTGTAGAAACAATAAAAAAATATATTTTAAAATAATGAAAAAGCTTTTCTGGATGTGAAATAAAAGTTGTCATTAGGTCTGAGTTATAAAGCAATATTATAATAATTATAAAATATAATAATAATATATAAAAGAACTTTTTGAATAATCAGATTTGTTTAAAAAAAAAATTCAGACTTGCTGATTTGATGTTACATTTTTTACTAAATATTACTGACAATTTTCTCATCTATATTTTTGGAACATTATTTTTTTTAATCG
>JAOTRN010000026.1:12278795-12289974 GCA_028566695.1 Bagroides melapterus | reverse complement strand
GATAGAGGACAGTGACAGAGGACAGATAGAGGACAGATAGAGGACAGTGACAGAGGACAGATAGAGGACAGTGACAGAAGACAGATAGAGGACAGATAGAGGACAGTGACAGAGGACAGATAGAGGACAGTGACAGGACAGATAGAGGACAGATAGAGGACAGTGTCAAATGTCTACAATAGAAACTATTCCTCTGATTGAAGCTGACTCTTTTGAAAATGAGTGTAACCAGTACCACAGTGTTCATATTGGACGTCTGACATTTTTGAATGTATTTTTCAGTCTAAAGTTCAGGTCAGAGAAGTCTGAACAATACACATCCTTTCCTATTTTGCCTGCAGCTCACTGAGAAACTTTCGAAAACTCTCCACACACACTTCTCCCCTCGGGTGACTCCTACAAGCCAAGGTCCAGGCTTCCTCAAAGGTCGGCTCGGGAACACACAGGCTGGCGTTGCGGAAAATCTGCTCCATCTGAAACAGGAGGAATAACGGAACATACATTCCAACGTAAATTAAAAGGAATATTTGTGAAAAGTAGTGAATTTCTTAAAAATATATCAGGAATATTTTTAAATGGCAGAATTCATGTTTACTAAAAGAAATCAAGGTCTGAATATTTTTTTTTTAATCCAACATTGTTGTAATATAAGATATTGTTTATCATTTTATCAAACAATTTAATAGCCCTAATAACATCCCACAGCTTTGTCATCATAACAAAATCCAGTATGTGTGAATTTACAGGAATCCTCAATTCCCGAGGTGCAACACATCATCTCTGATTTGCATATTGAATATGATTGGTCCAGCTAATTTTGTGACGTCACAAATTGCTCATATGTGATGTTTATACCTCCTGTGTCTTATTTGTTTGCAGAAGGACTAAAACCTTTCCATCGAGCTAACTAATTTCTCAGAAACCTCAATTTCTCGATCTATATTTAAATCCTAGACGAATGAACCGTTTTAGAATTTTTGAGACTATTGTTATTTATTTTGAAGTGGCGGTTCACCTCGTTCTTGGTGCGAGGGCAGAAGAAATGTCTCTCGTGCACCCCTGACAGTGAATACAGCGTGGGAAAAAGCAGTTCATATGCCGTTCCTTCGTCACCGTAGTTTGTTCGGTCGCCGATGCGTTTGATACGTGGGGCGGCCAAATCTGTACGCACCGACGGAACGCCGTACGTCCGAATATCTGCAGAACACAAAGCAACGTAAATAACACAATCTGTTTTCATTTCAATTTGATATTGGATGATTGCATGGATTAGCATGTTTAGTTGTTCCTAATAAAGTGTCAAGCATCATTATATACAGACATAACATCTCTGTGTGAAAAACACGACATGTTTTGTCATTTAATGCGTGTTACGTACGTTGTCGCATTATGAGCCTGTTTATTTCTTCTGTTCTGGTAATTTACTACACTTATAAAAAAAAATCAGTTGATCAATGTAAAAACTGCCACCTAGAACTCCTGGAATTGACCCAGATTATCGTACCGTCAGCAGCCAGGTCATCCACGATACCGCAGATGGCAGAAGATGAGGTGAGGAAGCGCTCAGGATCTGCTCGAGTTCTGCTCAGTGTTTTGGGAGTCTTCAGAAAGCTCCCCACCTTCACAGGCTCCAGATCTTCACACTTAGCCAGGATTTCAGTCCCAGCCTGCTCTTCCATGCTGGCTTCCTGAACCTCGGGTCTCGTCCTGACAGCCGGGGCCGTGCTGGGTTTCTGCTCTGAAAGATTGGACGGAGGGTTCAGGAACTCTTATGTTCTGCTCGGGTCCAAACAACCTGTATGTGCTTTCTTTAATGAACAGTGTGAAATCTAAAACATCTATGAATAACTTGATATTAAACACTATTAGGGTTCATGATTTTGCGATCACGGAGAGGGAAAAAATGACTTTAAAAAAAATTTGTTAACTGTATTAGATCTAAAACAGACATTTATCTCACCTCCTGTCAAAATCCTTTGCTCCGCTCGACTGATCGGCATTTTGTCCTTCCAATTAAGGAAATTAGCAAATTCCAGGAAGTTAATTAGCCCGTCTTTATCAACATCGCAGTAGTCAATAAGTTCATCCAGTACGTCAGCGCTGAGGTTCAGGTTAAACTCGCGGCACACGTCCCTCAGGTCCTCCTTATCGATAATTCCCTGGCCTTTCTAAATTACAACAAAATTGATTTGATTACCCTTAAAAAAAGGGTAACAACGATAGTACTGATGCTTAGAAAAGCTAACATAACAGTTAGCATGTTAAATCTAATTAGCGATGGGTAGAAATGATAACAGTACAGTTGATAGTGAATTAGCGCTAGTTAGTGATGGTTAGGAAATGCTAATAACAATCTGTATGGGTTTCTGTAGCATGATATAGACTGGATTGCCGGAGTATTAGCTACACTTATGTGTCACCTGACAAACTAGAAGGTCTTTGTAACCAGTTAAAGATATAATAATTAGCTTTTGACCTTATCGTAGTGTCTGAAAGCTTGCAGCAAAGAGGAGAAGTTGTGGAAGTTGGCTTTCTTCAGATGCTGGCGTACAGCACTGACCAGCGTGCAACGTCTGTCCTGTCCTTTCCTGTTCTCTGATGGTGGTGTGGCGTGCAGGACGTCTGCTGCTCCTAGGTGAAGAAAGGAGTCTATAAATCAATATGGCCGCTTCATAGAAAAGTACATAAAAACAAATAAAAAGTGAAGCCTTTAAACTAAACACAATTTTGTTTAAAGTACCGAAGCTGTCAGGAGGCAGCAGCACCCCGAAAGTGTGATCAGCCGGAACCGTCAAAGTGTCTGCCATCCTAAAACAGATCAATACACATGAACCTTTGCCCTCTTGATGATAATGTATCCAGAAGCTACAGGGATTAGAACTTACGGGTCACGCACTTTGCCGATCTGAGACTGCGTCCTCTCTCTGAAGTCGTCGCATCGCTTCGAGACAAATTTTGCGCTGTGGTTCCTTCGGTATGAAGAAATCCGGTTTATATTTTCGGGAATATTATCATATTATCAAGGAATAATCATTTTTTTCTACATATCCTGGTAGGAAAAAAAAACTGAGCCTTGATTTTGTACCTACACTACATTCGTTACAGCAAACATTCTGGCAATTTTCCCTTCCTAGCTAATCAGACGAGACACTAACGCATAATTTAGCCGATCCTTTTAAGATTCAGCGAATAAAATAGATTTATCAGTGATTTATTATGATCTGTTGTGATCTAGTTTGGCGATTCATAAAAGATTTACAGTACTGCATTAACTTCATAGCTCTGGTGCTACATCAGAGGCTATATCTAAGTATCTAATCGAAATAATTACTCCCCAGACCACCAGGGGGCACTCTTATTCAATTGGTTTTTATTATTTTATTTCTTTTTTTGTAATCTGGTATAATTCCTTCCTTAATTATGCTCACCTGGTTTGTATTTTAATATTAGTCACCCTATTTAGGTTCCATGTTTTCCCTCGTTAGCTGTCAGGGCAGTATGTGTTATATGGATATGGGGGCGTGTGCAAGTTTGTGTGATAGTTTTAGTTTGGTGGTTAAACATGTCCTGGTTTTTTCATTCCTTCCCAAAATCAGGCTTACGTTTGTTCATCACAGAGCCACTGGAGAGACTTTCTCGTATTGTGTCCATCATTGCGATGTGGAGTGACCACACCAAACCTGCTGTCCTTCATGTAGCTGCTAACGTCATACTTCCTGTTCACACGCTCACCTGCGACAGAAAACGTCAATCCGGTCACCTGTAGCATTAGTCGATTTAACCGGTGCGCGAATGTTGACACGGTCGTAGCTTTCTCACCAACAAAGTAGGAACTGTGTGAGCGGACGTATCGCTCGTGTCCGTCCTGCGCTTCTTGTTCTACCTGCTGTGGTGTTTTGGGTGGATTGATGATCTCACCAGCATTAAAACCTGCACCCCAAAAAAAATCATTAATGCTAACATTAGTTCTTCTTTGATGTAGTCCTCCATCAGTGGATGCACCAAAATGGTGGTTCAAAGCAATAGATCTTTAATATTCTCTCCAGACAAAATTAGCATCTCTCTGTATTTCCACGGCTAGTTTTTTCTCCACTGATGGTGTCATTGGGATTTAATCTTACAAGTAATTATAGTAAATAAATGTGCAGTAAAATGTAAAGAATACCAAAAAAAAGATGATCTGATTCAAATGTAGATCTTACAAGAAGGTAATTTAACCCCGAAAGTTGTTTTTTCAGGATGAAGACCATCTGGAGGCCTAGGACCCTTAACATGGGCTTGTCCAAATGGAGCTTTATGTCTGCTGCTGTAAATGGCCTCCTGGATCTCTCGCAGCCTCTCTTGGTAGCGGGTCTTGGGTGGCGGGTTGATCAAAGGTCCGGCCTAGTAAAAAAAAAACAAAAAAAACACACACATTCAGTAATTGAAGCATTGTTGGATTGAGGAGTAATTTTACCTGGAGACTCATCCCACCCCGGTGCAACAGTGAACGTTACAGAAGGTCTTTCGTGCCCACTGCACAAGTAAGACTGTATAATGCAGAGGAACCTTTGGCCTTTTTAGTTTTTAGTGTAGTAGATAATCACAATCATTCCATTATAACCTGAAGGACAATTCATACATAATCAGCATTATTGTGTATTTGTATCTATCTATTTAAAGAATTAAAAATACAAATGAATTCAGTAATAACATGATTATGGAATTCAGGAATATTTACTTCCATAGATGGCTGTGTGCTTATTCCATGCACCAGACCGCTGGCGATATCAGGGTCGTTTGCTTTCCCGAAGAACACCCGGATTTCTCCTGGCTCCGGGTGTGTACTGTTGAGAAACTTCTTGACCACCGGGGGTGTCTCAGGCTACAGAGAAGCAGACGTTAAGGAATCTTTAAGGATCTTATCCACTTTAAACCTTTTTAGAGCATGCACACCATGATCTTGCTTTCGACTTCCCCAGAAAGGAAACAGAAACATTTCATAAGCGTAGGTGTTCTAGCCTCTCAACCGATGAACATTTACTGCGACAGTTCTACCGAATGCTGGGAATTTGCCCAGTGTTTATACACTGTGTGTATTTACACTAACGATATTGTGATAAGTGAGATCTGGAGACAAATTTGCCAGCAAACCTCTGAATGTGACAATGACAGGAAGAAACTGCAGAGATGATAGAACTGCAGAGAACACAATGGTGTATCAGCAAATATTTGCACAACCTTGTACCCTTTGAGTACTTTACAAATAAAAATAGAACTCAGAGGGATTTGTGACCGTATTCTGGTAATTAAATCTTAATCTAGATATTACCAGCAGAACAAAAAGAGTGTTGAAATGTTTTCACGCCTCATTTCGACACATTCAGTATGACCTCAGTGCCAAAACAATGATGTCATGTTCCCTAAACAACTCGTGAACAAAGTATGACCTACAAGAGATCAGTTTTGCCACATTTCTTTAATTAGTAATTTCTGTTAAGAGCATCAGCGTACAAAATTTGTTTTTATTATTCGTAAACTGACCTTTTTTTTTGCTTCTTCAATTTTTCATATCAAAACTTATTATGTATAAATCCACAAAGCAGAATCAACTATTTGGGAACTGTAACTCACCCTTGGGGATATTTCCTGCAGACATGCCTGTGCCCTGTCTCCTTGTGGTATAACTTTCCCTGCCTTTTCCAAAGAAGCAATATTTATTAGTCACACTGAAATTTCATTTCTTAATAGTCTTCAGAAAATGTTATGACTAATTTATTACCGCTCTAATATTTGGGAACGTGTCCCTGCGTCTCCAGGCGCTCGTTGTCCTTTCAAAAACACTCATCTTAAGCGGGTCGAGCTGAATAACACTAACTTTATTATTTTTGACCCTGAATGTTTACCTGCTGTCGTTTAGCAACGGATTTTGGCAGCGCATTTCCGCCACCTATAGCCACATTCCAAAGAGCACGTCCAAATCATGAATATTAATGAATACTAATGAATATTAATTAAAATGTTCACACAAAGTGAAATGGGATTGGCTGGGGGGGACGTTGCTAAGGCAATCCGGCTCAAGGTCAATCAACTATAAAAGCAAGCAGGTCCGACAAAATGAGCGTTATTTCTCTCACCCTTTTCTTCATATTTTTTGAAAAATAATTTACATTTATAAAAAAGTACACTATACACGAAAGTACACTATATAGTCATACGTGCAATGGTCACCTGACCATCATACTCATATATGGTATTTGAATATTCCAATATTCAGATGTATTCTAATTTTGCAGTTATAATAAGCTAATGTCTTCTGTGAAGGCTTTTAACTAGGTTTTGGAGCATGACTTGGGGAATTTTGGACATTTATCCAGTGTGGACAGACTAGTGTTTTCATAATCATAATCTATATTGATTTATAATGAGAATAATATCGATTGTATTGTCTATTCATAATGGGCGGTTACAAGAAAAAGTTATTGACCAATAAAAAAAATCGCTGAGAAGTCTGCGCTCGGATTGGTTCACGCCGTCCTCTACGTCATCGAATGTCAGTTCCAGTCACCCGATCTGTCAGGCAGATCTGCGGGGGAAGTTGCGCAAAAAAAAGGAAAAAAAAAACGAGGAAGGAATTTAACTCTTGTTTTCTGTTTCTCGGTTTTCTTTTTAACTTCATCGTGAAGCTCAAGTGAAACACGCTTCTGCCCTTTTTAAAATCCAGAAACCAGGTACTTCATGCGGTGAGCTCTTCTGTGTCTGTGGTGTCATTTTTTTAGCTTCATCATGGCTCAAGCTCGCAAGCTTTCGATTTTTTATTAGCCGGTGGCTGGTTAGCATTATTAGCATTGTTAGCATGTCGTCGCCTGAAAACAAGAAATCGAGGCCTGTCGCGTATTGTCTCATATTTTTTTCGGTTTAATGCACAATGACGTTCTGGACTAGAGTGAATTAATTTCATGTGTGTTTTTTTTTGTTAAAGTGGTAACGCATATATCGGCCATATTTGTCGTCAGGGAGCTTACGCAGCTAGCAATGATGTTAAGTCGGATTTCCTAGCTAGCAAAGGTTACAAGCTTGTTTTTGCGACATTCTGTTTTTTTAATATAACCACATATGTATACCAACACAATCGTATAGATATGTTTAACGTTGTTTATTTTACAAATCGATAAGAGTTAGTTAGCTTGCAACCTAGCTGGCTAGTATTGCTAGCTGGCTAGTATTGCTAGCCAGCCTCTGTAATGACAGTGAAAACAAATGCTGGCCTGAGGAAAACAAGGGTGTGCGAACGCTATTGTAATCCACAGGATGTGAATAAACTCACACACCAGGCATTTGATCGTTAAAAATCGATTAAATCACGTTAATAAAAAATAGCTACGTTATCATGTTAGAAGCGTATGTTAGCGTGCGTGAGTTTTATTTGTTACTAAATCACATGCCAGAGTTTCATCATAAATCTGCCAGGAGTGATTATTTCAAGATCGTGTGCTTTACACCTTAAAAGCCAAGAAAGCATTAACATCAGCTCTATACGTGTATTTCAGTAGCTATTCCGTCACAACGGAAACGTCATGTATTATGTAATGTTATTAGATAACTTGTCAATTCTTCTAAGGTTAGTTAAAGCTCAAGAAGTCGCTAAAAGGCGTCACGAACTGATTTGCATATTAGTTGTGACGTAATGATTGTTTGCCTATCAAACTATGAGGAGTACTACCAGTAGAGAAAATAAGAGGTTGGTTGTGTTTGGTCACAGACTACTGACATGTACACCAAATAATCAAATCAACCTCTTATTTATTTATTTATTTATTTATTTTTAATTTCTTGCAAGAATGTAGACAAAATGGAAAAACTGGTAGTGAGACACTGGGAAATATATATATATATATAGTATATACATATATAATGATCTACCAGTTTATTATCTAGAGCTATTGTTATTACTATTATTATCCAACATGTTGCCAGTTTATTGGGTTATATTTATCCTCAGCCTTTATTCGGATTTAAGTATTATCTAAAACCTGATACTGATCCATTAAATACTGATCCAGCTGTCCTCTTAGTAACATGGCTGGCTGGACAAGCTCGAACATGTGTATCCTGGGGATCAGAAAATATGTTACTCATTTTTAATACCATAACCAAGATATATAACAATACAAGATACGTACGTACACAGAGATTTAGTTGTACTAAAATGTTTTTAAGAAAAAAAAAAGCCAAACATTAAATATTTGTACAATAATGTATTTAACAAGGGAAAGGAGAGCAAATAAGACAGCGAGGGTAGATACAGGTTTGAACAGTTATTCTGTGAGTAACAAGGAGACACACACCTGCAGTAATAAAAAAAAAAAACATATATATTCGTGATTAATGCATCACGTGATAACAGATGCACTTGAGTACATCATGAAGATTGCAGTTTTATGTGAGGCAGAAGTGAGAAAACTATGTAAAGGAAATAGAATTCAAGGAAACACCTTCATTATTATAAACTGGCCTTTTTTTTATTCCCCTTCTTCAGAGTTGAACAAATCCAACTCAAGTCCATAACAGGTGAGTGCTGACTGGGTCATGGCAGGAAGAGGCGGTGCTACAAGACCTAACGGGCCGAACGCAGCCAGCAACAAAATCTGTCAGTTCAAACTGGTGCTGCTGGGCGAGTCTGCGGTCGGAAAGTCCAGCCTGGTGCTGCGCTTTGTCAAAGGCCAGTTCCATGAGTTTCAGGAGAGCACGATAGGAGGTAAGAGCACTCCTGCATGAGAAATGAGGAAGTAACCCTTTGGTTTCAAATCCGTTTCACAGTGGTCAAGCCTTCTCCAAAGTGTCACTCGGTTTCTATCTGACGCACAGACAGACGCCTGCTCACCTCTCACACGGGCGAATACACAGACGTGCGTGAGAGGTGTGCCCAACACTACTAATCCTCATGATCCGACAGAGAACCAGACACTGCAGGCCTTAATTACTCTGAACAAACAGAGATGATGGAAGTGTTACTACTATATAATACCAGTTGCTCCATTTATTTATTTATTTATTTATTTATTTAAATTTTCCCAGAAAAGACTATGTTAAGATCAAGTCTCATTACACCTAGTTTGACAGAGTGAAAATCCCTGCTTTCTTTTTCCTTTTTCGTATCCCGTCGTAAGCGTATTATTTTTTCCCTTCCAGATGACACACTTTTAACTTTAAATGCTGAAAAGATATTAATGTTATTTTTCGAGACGTCATGAGGAAAAAGAAGTATTTAATTTTGCTTACAGATCAACATAACCGCTGAGCATTTTCCCATGACAACCTCTTCGACTCTAATAGACACGACTGCAGGCAGTGGGGCAAACATTCTGTATATTTTTGAACTGAGCCGATGTACAGAGCAGCAGTGCGTCGTAAATATTTGGACCCTGAATATTTGGACCCTCCAACAGTAAGAGCAAAGATCTGCTGTATATGATGCACAGAATGTTATGAACTAGTTAGTAATTTATTAAACAAAGCCCTGGTTCTTTGTTCTTTATGCTTGAGTGCTTTTTTTTTATGTTCATAAGGCAAACGTTTGTTTAACGTTTTGCCATCCCTGTATTTCTGACTAATGAGTAAGTTATAGGGATCTAACTCGCCGCTCGCTCCCACACCGTGTAATTACGTTCATGTAATTATGTTTGTTGTGAAACTTTACCAAACCAAGTAGCTAACAAAAAAAAAAGAAAGAAAAAAGAAAAACACTACAAGTAACAGTGAGACATAATTTCATGTTAAAATGGTCCCTCTAATTTGTGACACACAATCAGTCGTACTTCCAGTCAGGAAATGCATGCCTGACAAAGGTTTTGCTTCATACAGCTTTTTTCACACGTGAAACCCATGTTCTGTGTAATTATAGATTACTAGGATTAAAATAAGTACCAGTTATACTGTGTGTGTGAAGGCCAACACCATGAAGTAAATGTTTATAAGAAAACAGAGAATGTTGTGTGGCCTCTAGGTGCTTATATACTGGGAAAACAGCCACAGGAACCTGACTTTTTTATTTTTATTTTCCCTTTTCCTCCTACAGCGGCCTTCCTGACTCAGACGGTATGTTTGGATGACACGACGGTGAAGTTTGAGATCTGGGACACAGCCGGTCAGGAACGCTACCACAGTTTGGCTCCGATGTATTACAGAGGAGCTCAGGCAGCCATAGTGGTGTATGACATCACAAACGAAGTGAGTCGGCTCTTGAAACGACCCCAAGGTCGCGTTTTTCATCACATGGTCGCCGTATAATCGACTGGCTTTGAGCCAGGGGCGCAAAGTGCACTCAAGAATTCATAAGTAATGGACAGTAATGCAGTATAAATGTCCAGGAGATATTATCTCATGTATTTTGTTTTTTTTTTTTCTTGTACAGGAATCATTTGCACGTGCAAAGAATTGGGTTAAAGAGCTTCAGAGGCAAGCCAGTCCTAATATTGTAATAGCTCTGGCTGGAAACAAAGCAGATCTCGCCAGCAAGAGAGCACTGGACTTTCAGGTTTGTGTTTTTTCTTGTTTTTAAGAATCCACAGTTACCATGATACTTCTAAAAACAAATCATTATCTGGATTCTTTAGCGCTTATCTTTTTATATATATATATATTATAAGATTTTCTTTTTAGAGACGGCCTACATTTTTTGTTTCCACGCAGCTGACTCGCTGTCAAGCACACGACCTCCATCCGTGACGATGATCGTAGTGCACAGAATATAAAGGATGAATTTGTAATCAGAAGCGTTGCTTTATTTAATTTTTGTTTTTCCTCTATTTGCAGGACGCACAGTCTTACGCAGATGACAACAGTTTGCTTTTCATGGAAACGTCAGCCAAGACGTCGATGAACGTGAACGAGATTTTTATGGCGATCGGTATGTATTCGCAGGGATTTATCAAACGCTCGCAATTAATTAAGGATTAATATACTGATCTGTTGCGGATAAATGAAGGACGGGGTGGTGGGACGACTAGTGGCATGATCTGAGCTTCAGTTAGAATTAACCTCAAAGTTAATTATTATTTCTATAACAACATCAGATAGTTTTATTCCCCTTAGGCCACAGCACCATGACCTAACAGTTTTTAATCCACAAAACTACTTCCTGTTATCACTTGCATTATGGCAGCTATAATAGTCATTCTTGCACCAGACTCTTTTTTTT
>JAOTRN010000026.1:12258033-12268921 GCA_028566695.1 Bagroides melapterus | reverse complement strand
GTGTGTGTGTGTGTGTGTGTGTAGTTGTGTGTGTTCAGTATAAAAAAGTTAGCAAAGTAAGACTTTATTCAAAATCTTTTTTTTTTTCACATTGTTAGATGAGAAAGACTAGCTTTACGATCTTTGTGACCTGTGTAGATTTTTGCATGAGTAGCTTCAAGGGATGTACAAACATGTACACACACACACACACGCACGCACAAGCGCGCAAACACGCACACGCGCTTTGCTTAGCAGGTAATAAATCAGCAGTAATTCACTTCCCCCCCCACTCCATTTTCCATTCGCACAACTCCAAATGCACATACGTACAAATAAAAACAAAATACAGGAAGGAATAAATCACGTTCTACTGATCTAAAGCACTGAAGACATCCACAGAAGGAAGGGCTTAAAGTGCAAACAGCTGAGCAGTAGAACTTCTTTTCCCCATACTTTCGCCTCTCTCTTCTCATACATATATATTTTTTTTGCCCCAAAAGCAATGACGTGACCAAATTAAAAAAAGAATGTATCCTTAAGTTCTTTTAGAGCTTAGAGTCAGTGTGTCATATGGTGATGACAATGCATAGTTACCTGGTTTGTCTTTTTAATTATTGCGGTATAGAATCACACAGAATAAAATCCGTACAGGATTCTTGTGTGACGATGGACAAAAAAAAGGCAATAATCCACACGACTGAACCACAATTACGTGAGCGCTGAGATGGTGCGTCAGACTTAATCCAGAGTCACAGTTCGGAGGTCAGTATGGAGCAAATAGTACGGGTGCATGGCTGGTCCTAATAGGCCCAGGTGCAGGGCGAAGAAGTGATGTGGGAAGAGACTGAGTCTGGAAAAGGGACGGGTTATGGCTGGCACGAAGTGGGAAGGTGGCGGCGGCTGCCGCGGCAACGGCTGCCAGGTGAGAGGGCACTATTGTGGCGGTCATCGTTTGGCCCAGGTCCTTATTCAGAGGCAGCTTCACTGGCTGGGTGGAGAGATAAAGACAGAAAGAGAGTATGTGTATGAGTCATTCTTTCTTGCTTTGGCTTCAAAAGGTCTCAGGTGTGTGAGGGAAAATAAAGATGTGACCCAGAATTAACCCTTGTGGCACACCGTCAAGTTCCTTTTCTAACCAGTGTTTTCATGGGAAAGTACGGTCTAATTCTAATTTGCATATCAAAACAAGTTACTTTTAGAGTTTTGGAAGTTTTAACAGAATAAAAGAATACCATTTCTAACAGAAATACGTCATCTTTGCTCATATTGAATATAGCATTAATAGAATGGTGACAACGTGAACTGGCAGGAAGGAAATGGTTACGGATCGTCGAACTGACTTTTGTTAGTGGAATAATATCCCAAAGAAGAGCATTTAAAACAAAGCAGTGAATAGTTGTTGGGGAAAATGGTGACAAGTCACTGGTCATTGGTTTTAGTGATCAGCGATTGGTTGTTGAGAATGATGGTAATTAGTGATTAGTCATTAGGAATGATGGTGATCAGGATTGGGAATGATGGTGCTCAGTAATTGGTCACTTTAAACAATGGTGATTGGTTAGAGACAATGATGTTGATCAGAGATTAGTTGTTGGGAAAAATGGTGATGAGTCATAGGTCATTGAAAATTGATTATTGGAAACAATGGTAATCAGTGACTGGTCATTGAGACATTGAAAGAAATGATTAGTTCCCTGGGAATAATGGTGAAAAGTGATTAGACATTGGGAATATCAGCTCTCGCAAGTCCGACTCAGCCAGGCTTTACACACAGGTGGCGAACTGACTGACCCTGCTCTCTCAGCTCGTATAACCAGCAGCTGTGGAGCCGTAGTGAATTCAGGAACGTTTCTTATGCGCTGATAAAGTCTAAAGGGTCACCAAATTTAGCACTACTTAAATACTTAAATGTTCAAATACACAAGGCCTTAGTTCAAATTTACTAAGAAAATCGATCTTTCCAGCCATTTGTGCTGGAAAACTTGCGGCTAATTTTGACAACATTCCTGCACATAAACCCAGCATCCCACCTAATAAACATACAGTCAGTGAACTATTAAACCTGTTTATTAACGTAAGTGCTGTTTTGTGCACATCTTTCTGTCAGCAAATAAACAGTCATTCATTACAGTCACAGTGTACATTACTGGGAGGTTTTGGATCTCTTCTTCTAGTGGAATTAACTGAAGTCCGAGTCTGTTTGGAAACTATGCTGAAAAAATCCATAGTTAATTTTATTATGTGCATCCTGGTCATTTGGGAACTGTTATGTACAGTCAGTGTGGTAGAGTGTTAGCAGCTGAGAACACAGAACATTGGAAAGAACCGGAGGACAAAGAGCACCGGATGGCCAAGCACTCCTTTTGGTTTGGGGCTTAAACTCTCAGCTTTAATTTCTTCCAATATATTCATATTAATGCAACTTGGCAGGCAATTTGTTGGCAAATCGTTTCATCGGTTATTGACTATGAATTACGGCTGTTTGAAAGGCTGTCTCTGTAGCTAGCAAAGTTTAAGCCATGGGTTTGCCAAAAATAACAAAACCTCATAACAAGTCACTATCTACAATCAGAGTTAATAAATCAGGACAGTTAATTCATTCCAGTAAGCTCCAATCATAGAAAATGCCAACCAGAAGTGTGTTAATAAGGTGTTAGGTCGTTACAAACTACCACGACAGCTGTGCCTTGGCATGGATTCTCTCCGGAAAAGTGCAAGAAATGGAGAAATATTTATCCAAATGATACTCGTTAAGTTGGTGATTTGACGAGGATGGTGGAGAAGGTGTCTAAATCGGACGTAAGCGTAAAGCGGGTTGAGATCTGGGCAGCGTGAAGACCATTTTAATCCTCAGTGAGACTTCGGGACGTGTGGAAGGGGTTAGAAGTACAGAAATGCCAACAAAATTCCCCCAGCATTACAGAGCTTCCACTTTCCATTCATTTGTCACCCATCTGTAAATAATAAGCTAAATGTGCTAAACCATTTTGCTCTTACAGTGGCGCCAAAAACCGTTGTGCCTTTGTGTTAACAGCTTGTAGTGACACCGAAATATAATTAGCAGTGACACAAATAAACCAATATGTCCCATTGTCCAATAAAAGAATTTTCTATCTATCGTCCTTTATTTTAGCTTCATGCATAGTTGAGCTCTTACTGTATTTCCTATTTGCTGTTTGGTCTGTCCTTTCGGACTCTTGGTGTACGGGCTGTATTTAGGCTTGGCCGGTTTTCCTGCCGCTCTGTCTTTATGGCGCCGGCTGCTGATGTGCTGAAAGAAAAGATATACATGGTTACCGGGTTACAAGTTTCATCCTTCTGATACGAATCGAAATTTCAAACAGAAGCTAGCATCTTAGCTAATGCAGTCTATTTCTATAAAGTCTATTTCTTCGTAAATCTAATTAGGCTAATTAATGGTTAATTCACTGTTATGGTTTAGGACCCACTGTCTTGGAAACACAAGCAAATTTTGCACCACCTGTTTATTTTATTTTTTTTCTATAATACATCCCCCAAATGTTTTATGCTTTACCTATCCCTCCATGTTGGATGCCGTAAAACTTGGAGTTTTTTTAAATACTGATTATCCCAGCTGTTTCACTGAATCCTGAGATTATGTATCTTACTAAAGGCATTTGAAGCAATTAGTTCGCGCCGGTGGATTTGTGCGTATCTTGCTCTGGATTACTGATTAGAAGGTCACGGGTTCAAGATGTTGCTCTGCCAATCTGCCACTGCTGGCCCTCGAGCAGACATGGCTGCCTTTGTACTCTGACCTTAAATACCTAACAAGCTGGGATATGTGAAGAAAGGAATTTTGCTGTACTGTAATGTACTCTATAGTATGTCGCTTTCTCTTCATAAATAAATACACTTTTTTGGCTTCTCTAATTTATTCCCATCACTTTCTATTCAAACTGACGTCTGACCTGTTTGAGCTGCGTCTCTGAGTTGACATGCACGTCGCATGTTTCACAGTGGAATGTCTTGTTCTGCAAGCCCGTCGATGCGACGCTAGGTGACGGTAGCTTGTTTTTTACCCCTGCCCTGGGGAAGGACTTGATGGAGCCGTTACCGTTCCGCGCTTCCAGCATGGTCTTGTGTTTGGTGCCTGGGGAACAAAAATATCATTATATGGAACATTTCAACATCATATAGAACACAGAGAAGAACCAACTCTCAATTTTGGTAAAGATATGTCTTAGGACAATGACTTTTTTTCCTGCACTGTTTTTCTATCAGCTATCTCTCTCTCTCTCTCTCTCTCTCTCTCTCTGTCTCTCACCACTGTTGTGAGCTTCGAGCTGGGATGCTGAGTTGACGGCGACTTTACAAAGCGAGCAGTAAAGTAGACGCAAAGCTTTCTCTTCCTCCGTCTCCTTCTCGGCTTCAGGGTCCTGGACCGCTCCAGGAGTGACGTCTGGACTCAGTCCTTCTGTTGAGGTAAATTCGGCCTCGTACGAAGACACGCTGGAGCCGCACTTGGCTGGAGATGAAGGAAGTCCCGGGCATAATGGATCAGGAATTGCTTCTGAAAGCAGGATAAAAAGAACCCTTTTGAACATCAAGGAATCAGGGATGGTTCCAGATTTCCACTCTCTAAATTTTTGTGGGCTAAAACACTTGGTGTTGTACCATTGATAATCAACGTTCATGAGGTACACTGCTGATTGTCACCGTTGTTGCTGCTTAGCTAAAAAAAAATCTTCGACCTGTTTGTGTAGTTGTGTAAGTATCTGATCGGCCATATAACCGTTCTCATTACTGTTTACAACCCCGAAAACCTTTTAATGTTAACACATGGTCACAGCGTGAACACAGCTGTGCAAAGCTGGCTCCTCAAGCAGCACCACAGCCCAGTTCTTACCACTTCCCATGAGACTGGGTGAAACCCAACATTTGTTAATTTGTTATTTCAGTGTATTTCCAATTCACATATCATTCATCTTATGAAATGTGACTGACCAGGGCTCATTTAGCAACGCTTCCAGATAGTGAGTCAGAATGCAATCCTGATCTTTTGTCCCCTTACGCTTCTATACAACCTGCTATAACTTGCAATAAGGCTTCAAATTGATCGTTGGTATAAAGATATTGTTTATGAGGTACATAATAAGTGATGCGTGTTTACATGGTTCTACATCCTTGTGCATTTTCTGGGATCATGCTACTATTTTTAGATTTATTATTCTGCATTTTAACTCGGGTAAATTCTACATTTGGTCAGCGAAAACAACTTTATGGCACGGATTCTTCCTCTCGGCAAGTGGCACAGTTTCATAAGCACTGCCTTCGTGTTGTTTTGTCTGGATTCACATCGTGTGTTTTTGTTTCCATTACCATGTTGCTTTGCTTCTTTTCTAGTCCTTGTTACCTGTTCTTCATCATCTGTTTTGTGTTTAGTCTTTCATTCGTCTCTTTATAACCCTGCTTTGTCTAAGCATGTCGAAGTATCTTGAATATCGCCAGATTTCAGTAGCATTTCTTATAATAAGATGGAAAACAAACAAATACGAGTTCATTAAACATAGTTTGTAGACCCTTGTCTGTCTTTTTACTTCAGTATGACTCCAAATTTTGGATTAACAAAGGCACGTTTTTGCGCTCGCATCCTTCCTTTATTTACAGTTTATTACACCTTACTTTCTCTTTGCCCCTCCTAAATGTATTTGATTAGACAAAAGTCATTATTGCTCATTATTTACACACATTATTTTCCATCAAACCTCTAAGATTAAATTGTACAAAAATGCTGGTAGCTATGGAGATGGTAATATAAGGTTAGAAATAAAGCACCCTGGTTCATTACAGAATAGGGTTAGGGTTAGGGTTAGGGTTAGGGTTTGGGCTACTAGTCCCGAAAAAGAGATAATGAGACTTTTTTGAGCAAATTCATCCCTTTCAGGCTAAATAAACCGAAAATAAACCTCTGACACACGGCTACTTTTGAGAGTTTTTGCATAATGTGTCTGAGATTACTGCCTTTGGCTACCGGCAAATTACAAGCCGGGACACACAGTAGTCTGACCTCTTCAGAAACAGTGAAAACATTCTAATGCAGAGAACAAATTTTATATTACAGTGTGCATGAGGTTTATTAGGCAGGAAACCTTTAATGGCCTTGTATCCATAATAGAGTGACTGGATAAAATATATAAATAAATATGCTTATTAACAGGGCGAAACCTTGAGACCCAAAGTCAGGACCAAAAAGACTTTGTCTTGGTTCTGGATGTCAAACATCTGTCCAGTTTAGTTTAATCACCTTCAATAAAGTCTACTATTCCATTAAGATGTTTTCCCACATTATCTTTAGAAGCTAGTTCTTTACACTTCTCTCTGTCTTATTCTTGATCGGGAGATAATCAATCACGGAGCCATGGCTCTTTGAAAATGGTCGTGTCAAATATCAAGCTCGACGGCGTCGGCCGTCAATATAACCTAATGAGGTTGACAGCGAAATTAATTACAGCCAAGATAAACTGCCATTGGTTCCCTTCTCTTAGAATAAGGTCCTGGGGGTGGCACTGTAGAAGTGATCGATATCCCATGAGACCCTGCGCTTTTTGTGCAGACATAACACAGAGGCAGCATCCACTCTCTCCATCTCAGGACTCAATCGATACTGAATTATGTCTTTCTATTTTGGCAAGCCATTAACCGGCTCTCTTTTTTTTTTCTTTCAACTCTGCCATGTGATCTTTAAGAGAACCAGGACACAGGTGCTCATCCTTATTTGTTATAACAGCTAAAAATATCAGCTATATATGGATAGAAGGCCAGACTGCCAATGGTGTGAGCCTTGCAGTCTTGCGGGAACTTAAAACAGCTTTTTAATTGCAGTGAAATGTGACCTCACGAACGAGCTTGATTTGGTAGCCATGCGTGTCCCTTTGTTGGATCCTGATAAGAAAAATCTTCATCACTCAAATGCAAAACTAAAGATTTAGCATGTGTTGCTTGTGGGAAGGTCAAAATTTGTGTTCAAACCAATAAAGAATATTGTCCTTGTCCATGTCACATCATGCACCATTTGTTCACCCAAAAGAGAAATGTAAAAAGGACAAATCAATTTAAAACAATGCATTGCTAATCTCGAGTCTTCCCACGCCCCAGTTAGTTGCACTGGTGATTAGCTGGACAATTTGTTAGCAGTAACTGGGAATTCTGCTCTGTTGTTAAAGTGCATCATTGACTCTGACTATAAAAAGCACAGGTGTTCTTGTGCCTCTCCACTGACTAGTGGGTACCATGTGCTTATACCAACCCTGTTATACATAGTTACTAAGAGCCACATGAGAAGCTTGAGAGATTTTAGTATAAAACTGATTCTATGTGTTGGTGCCTATGTCTATGTCTATCAGCTCTAGGTCTTGGTTTCTTGGTGGAGAGTAAGATTTGATTGGGAACAGCTGATGGAGCTCTTTCATCAATGCCAGTGGATGCAGCTAAAAACAAGAATATACTCTCACAACACACTGCAGCCTCAGCTATACTGGGATGTGGTTACACCAGAGAGTACAGCTCTATTACACTGCATATTGTTGATAGGCATACAGTAGATGTTTGAAATTAAATCGTCCAACATGAAATAAACCATGTCAGCAAGGCTTTCGGGAAACTTTCCATTGTTTGATTCAGAATTTTCGGAATGATGGAACTATAGGTTCATTACATTTATAAATTTGTCTGTTTTAAACCGTGTAACCAGCAGAACCTAAAAGGTTGAAGGCCATTCTGCACATTTTTACTTAATGAGGTCATGGGAATCAATGGCTGATCTTTATAACCTTTAAAAACCCTCTCAGGTCAATGCAAAAAAAAACAGGCCACACTTCCATTTGCTTTGCTTCTCATAATGTCTTCTCAAATGCCAGACACTGCTTTGCAGGCAGAACAGATCAGCATCTGAGATCAGGTCAACCTTTCCTGACCTTTGATACCATGGAATGCCCTGGATCCCAATTTCAGAAAATAATGTGCTGTAAAACAGGTGGTGGTATACACTTAAAGCACAGCCCAGCAATCTAAGTGGGCAGTGGTGACTCAGTGGTAAAAGCTTGTGGGTTATTGATCAGGAGTTCAAGTCCCATCACTGCCAAGCTGCCAGTGTTGGGTTTTTGAGCAAGGACCTTAACCCTCTATACTCGAAATGCATTGTATCATGGCTAACACCAGCTTCAAGCTGGGATATGTGAAGAAAAGTATTTCAACATGCAATAATGTATATGAGATGAGCTTCTTGTACTTTACTTTACTCAAGGAACCAAAGTTTTACCCTGATACCCCATAGTGTTTTACGTACTCCGTACCTCAGCAAATGGTACAGAATTATCTAGCAGTTCTTACACATAAACAAACAGCTAACTGAAATATCGGGTAGCCAAAATGAAGACGGACATTGTGCAAAGGAAACTCTGTGCCTGTAATGTTTTCCAAATTCCACTGTTCTTTTATTCTTTATGGTTGATATCAATGACGTCTTGATTGTCTGATCAGGGAGTCTTGGTCCAGAAACACTAGGCTTGCCTAGTATTTCCCTGGCTCTTATTTTTATTGTGTTTTGTATTTTGTAGCTGTGCAGCTCATTTTTGGTTTTATGACACACATGGCTTTTGATGTATTTCCTCTTTTTTTTTGTTTTGGAGGATTTCATTGGTTTAACTAGCCTTTTAAAAAGTTCTTTACTTTCAGTCGTTTGTTGTCTTGCATCCTTTGTTTTAATTTATGCAGCAAAAGTTGGAATTTCTGTCCAAGCCAAATGTCACTCTGTTTTTTTTCCAGCAACATGTCACAAATAAGAGCTAGAGGAGGTTTTGGACAATCAGAGTGTTTGTAGTGAGTCTTATGTGTGACTTATTGTCAAGCTTCCACGGAGGTCAAAGAACAGACAGGAATTGTAAATCTGAAATGCAGACATAAGTCAAAAAGCAATTTGAAAGCTTTGGAACGAGAAGTATGTTAAAGGAACTAGGGACACAAGAAAACAAAGAATCTTCTACAGCTGTAGAAACTCTATGAAAATGCTATACCATTTTTAGAATCTCTGGTCAACACTTATGGCTGCACTTCATCTGGAGTGTATCCCAAATCATGAATGCAGCATGCATGACCCAAATCTAGGTACAATCCAGAATGTCCAGTCCACCTTCCAGCATGTTTTTGTTAAGTGGATGGAAGCCGGAGAACCTGGAGGACACTGGGAGATGTTGGACAGAATCGTTACACAGACTCAAGTTTGTGGCCAAGCTGTGGAACCAATCGTATGTGAGGTAGAACTAACTGTTCAGACATAACAACAATCTCACATAGATGTTCCTTATTTTAGCCCAATTATCTCCAGCATCCACACTTTCACAAAAGATAGCCTGACACAGACCGAGCCAAGTAGCTGGAAAAAAAAACGCACGTCACGGGCGCTCTTGCATAAGACCGGCTCTACATGAGCGAGCTTCCTCTATAAATCAATTAGCGAGCCGTTCTGCCTTTGAAAACAAGTGATTAAGGGCTGCACTGCGAGGATGAGGGCAGCCTTGATTCTCTGTCAGTCTGATGCTAATCCATAATCCGCGGATCCACACTGACCTGAAACAGCAGAGAAGTGAAGAGAAAAGGAGAACGAGTGAGTGAAAGAACTCGCTCCTCCTCATTAAAGTCTATAATGACTGTGATCAATCTCCCAGTCATCTCCAGAACACACACACACACGATGAAGGACGGAGCCGAATGAGACAGTGAGACACACCGGTCCTCTGACCTGCTTCATTTACAACTTTATCCTCACTGTCCTTTCAGGAAGAAGAGCAAGCTGCCAATCTCATTGCTTTAATTACAGTACGTCGTATTAAAATCGTCTCCGTCCTCGTTAGTATGCCGAGTACTCCACAATTCCCTCGAGTTCTGATTATGTTTCCTCCGTGATGCCGGATTAATACCTTTAATTAAAATGATTAGGGGCCCAATATGTGCTGCTGTGCAGTCAGTCCCTGAAAGTTCTGCTTCCTCTGTAATAAGTGTTCAAGAAGCTGATTTTATCGCTTTTCCATTCCCTCACTTACTGATAGTCTTCCACCTGCATTCAATAACATGGTCAAGCACGTGTGATCCTACAGACTGCTGTTAATTCATCAATCAATCAATATATTCTTTCTTTCTTTTTTCTTTCTTTCTTTTTCTTCTACCTCTCATCAGAAACAAATTCAGACGTGTCTGTTAATACATATTTGTTTAAATGCTTTCTTTCTGTCTTGTATTACTAGATGTGTATTAGACATCTATCAGACATGTATTAGACACGTAGTTGACATGTATTAGACATGTATTAGACATTTATTAGATGTGTATTAGACATTTATAAGACGTTTATTAGACGTGTATTACATGTGTATTAGACATTTATTAGAGGTGTATTACACATGTATTAGATGTTTATTAGACGTGTATTACATGTGTATTAGACATTTATTAGATGTGTATTATACATTTATAAGATGTTTATTAGACATAAGATGTGTATTACACATGTATTAGATGTTTATTAGACGTGTATTAGACATTTATTACACGTGTATTACACATGTATTAGATGTTTATTAGACGTGTATTAGACATTTATTAGACGTGTATTACACATTAATTTGACTTTTTTAGATGTGTATTAGACATTTATTAGACGTGTATTACACATTTATTTGACGTCTATTAGACATTTATTAGACATGTATTACACATGTATTGGCTGTTTATTAGACGTGTATTAGATATTTATTAGACGTGTATTACACATTCATTTGATGTTTTTTAGACGTGTATTAGACATTTATTAGACATGTATTACACATGTATTAGACATTTATTAGACGTGTATTAGACATGTATTAGATGTTTATTAGACGTGTATTAG
>JAOTRN010000026.1:12186651-12201129 GCA_028566695.1 Bagroides melapterus | reverse complement strand
CTCTGTCAGGTTTACTAAAGGAGGTGTGTCTCTTTCACGTCCTTCAAATCGTATAATGCAATCGTGGCCTCTGGATCTCAGTCATTTATATTGTAGAAGGCACAAACCTATTCTTCTGTCATCTCCCCTGAAGGAGGCGTGGTCTCTGTGTCCATCAGCCCCTTGTGAGAGTAGTGTGGCTTCTGTATCCATCACTTAATCCCACTGAAGAAGGAATGGACTTTGTGTCTGTCAAGTCAGTCCCAGCGAAGGCAATGTGGCCTTTGTATCTGTCAGTCTCAGTGAAGAAGGCATGGCCTATTGGAGGGTCGGCCTCTTAAACTTCCATCTCATATATCACATGTAATAAAAGACAAAACTAATTTACAAAAAGAAATATTGGCAAATCCCGAGCTCCAGCCTCATTAACAGTTACTAGCAGTGCTGTAGAGTGTAAATATTTAGAAGCACGGATTCATGGCTTCATGGCTGAACTGAAGTGCAGCTAAATGAAGGAGAGCTGAATCCCAGCTGTGTGAAGACTTCTGCTAACCAACACACACAGCTGGAACATGCCTTAGTCATTACTCACCACTACACAAATAGTTGGCCGTGTTTTTTTTTGCCTACAGAATCTGTTCTCAACAATCAGCTTGAAGAACTTAAAAAACGTGGCTTCATAAAACGTCGTCTTACATGGGACATTATTTTATTTCATTATGCAGTGGGGCTTGTGGAAGAACCTCAAAAAAAAAAAAAAAACAGTGACAGTCTCAAAACTCCAGAATACTTTCCAAAATATTAATTTAAACAAATTTTGCTTGTCCTGAAAAAAGCACAGAAAACTTTTTTACTGAACATAAAACTACGAAGCGTGATTGAAATTTTATGTAAATTTTTTTTTAGAGAGGATTTGTATGTTCCTTTTTTTATTTTCTTTTTAAGAAATTAAAATAAAAACGACACAAAAGCAAAATTTGTGAGACTTTCTTTCATGTCTGTTATATTTTGTGGAAGTTTAAATATTGTACTTTCATTAATTATTTCATTAATTTTTAATTCACACCCTCCAGTGTCACCCAAATGAGGATGAGGTTCACTTTTGCGCCTGGTTCCTCTCAAGGTTTCTTCTTTTTCCATCTAACCGAAGTTTTTCCTCAGTTACCTCAGCCTTGTTCAATGAAGATGAATTTCTTGAATTTTTGTAATTTTTGTATTTTTTAGTATAATATTAAAATGTTTTTTATTATGCTCTTGTTTTGTAAAGCTGCTTTGAGACAACGGCCATTGTAAAAGCTCTATACGAATAAAATAATATTCGAGTTGAATTAACATAATGTAGTTTAAGCATTTTTTATTTTTCATTCCCCGAATTTAAATAACTGCACTTAGCATTTGAATATAAATATAATTCCTGGAATTGTTTTTTTTCTCAGCACAAAGAATTAAAGGATTGTTCGTTTTTCTTATTATCTTATTATTATCCTACACTTCCGCTGTGGTGTATAAAGATCAGGGTGAGAAAATCTGGAAAATGCAGTTTTCCAGTAATCGAATCAAACCGCTAAATAAATGAAGCTCCAGCCTGTCTAGTTGTTAATTGCTTTTTTTTTGTCCCACTGAAAGCGATGTGACAGACAGCAAGTCAAAGCCAAGTCCCATCTCAGCTGTAGCACAGTATTGATTTCTGGCAACACCTCAGCTCGACAAGCTCAATAAGGTTTTGATTTAAGACTTCGGAAAAAAAAAAAAAAAAGAGCTCTGAAAGACGTCCAGCCGTATTCCAAGACGGGACACGTCACTGAGTCAGCAGGATGCTAATTAACATGACAAAGGTGGTGTTTGAGATGGGTCTTGATGAGTGTTTGGGTTAAACTGGCCTTCCTGACATTTTCCATAGAGGAGGGAAAAACATCAGCACGGAAAGAATCGCAGCAGGACCAAAACATTGACTGTGATGACATTTCTTGGGAGAGGGTGAGAGGTGAAGCTTCAGTGAGATGGAAGAATGCCCCGAAGCCTTATGCTCTGTGGCCCGTTTAAAAGTGAATTCAATCAAAGCGAATTTTTTGATATTTACCAGAATGCTTTTGAAGCTTGGCTCGACCTCTCTGAAATAAAAAAAAAATGTAGAAAATCGTATTTCTCGTACAGATATGATGTCAGTTGGTGGCTTCATTTCCTCCATTTCTTATTTATGAGCACAAAAATCTCGCTCCAGTTCTGTCAACATTCTATCAAGCTAATAACCCAAATGCAGGTAAAACATTTCATCCTGCTGTTTTTATTTTCCCCCTAAAACATTTCCTCTCACCCGATTCAACAGAATATCAAATTACCAACTGTTTCAGAAGTTAAAGGTCTACTTGAGCATAGGAAATGTGATTTTTGGCCGTCTGTCCGAGAACTTGAGAGCAAGAATTTGAAGAACAATGTTCTTGCCAAAGTTACCTTGTAAAGAACAAATAAGAAGAAAGATAACAGAGAAGCTGACTGCACTTATAAGATGTAAAAAAAAAACAGTTTATATGGAGACACCTGGCATAGTTACAGCTGGACTTATCCGTGATAGCTCTTAGCATTACGTGTTAACGTGAAAGTGAATACAAGGTTCGTCCGGGGTCTATATAGAATCCTAACGTCTAATTTTTACTTAGCTAGTCTTAGCTGAATGAGCTAAATAATTGGCTGTTGTTTAAAAAAAGTCTGGAGTTGCTGAACTACAGGTATTACTTTTTTTTTTTAATAAAAGAATGGAGACTTGGAAAAAACTGAATTGCTGCATTGACCGAATTTACTCTCTGAGCTAGAAAGAAATCAACCACAGCCGAACGTCTCGTACGGTTCGCTCGTAATACCAGCGTTGTGGTTCCAACGGGTTCCAAAAGTCTCATCTTTAATTCATTTCTTAACAGAAAACAATCTGTCAGAGCCAAAAAGCTGGAATTTCCCTCTATTATTTATTTATTTATTTATTTATGAATGACATCGGCGATGCTAGCCAATTTATCCCGGCTGTGTCTGCTCCCACTACGATGTTATATAACACGGATAACGAAGCTAACGTTCAGCTTCTTTTATTCAAAAAAATATGACTTCGTGGAACGTTTGAAACGCTTTCTCGTAATGTCTCACATTGCAGGAAAACAGGCCCCGAATTCAAGCATCTGTTACAGATGCAAAGTTTGAAATGTCAGCGTCTGGATGATGAAGTACATGAAGACGGGCGTCGCTGCAGGCTCTTTGCTCTTGCAAACACCGCAGTGGCATGTGTCTGGCTGATCAGCATCCGCAATGAGAATTACGGCTTGCTAATGTATTAATGTATTCGCTGTGTATTTAGCTTATAGCTCATTAACAACGCTGTCACATTTGGAGCTGGGGCTCAGGGGCGCACGCCTCGGCACCTTATCACTGGTCTCTGGGCGCATGCATGAGTGCTTGTACGCTCGAGCATTAGCATAACGGTGAATATTAGCCAGACCACCATGTGAGTTAACAGTTTTCTGAGTAATTATACACCATTAACCCTGCTGAAAGTTTTAAAACGGTGATGTATAATGTAACATTAGGAGGAGGAAGAGGTAGAGTTATAACGATGTTTGATAACGGTCTAGGTTATGACATTGTCATTAACGTTATTATTAAACAACAGCGGAAATTTCTAAGTAGATTTTTGAAAATCCAGGGAATCCAAATATTCAAAGACATCTTGAGGTAACATATGAAATTTTACCATGATGCACAGCTTTGCTGTGAAAAAAGTGGCGTAATACTGAAGAATTTTCAAAACTCTCACATTTCCATAACACAAAGGTCTCCAGAAAATATTAAACATGACAAAGAAGTAAAAAAAATGGTGCAGAAATAGATTTCCTGTCCAGATTCATCACAGCGTCACGCTCCACTGAAGTACGACAGAAAGAAAAATACATATACTTTAATAAATAATAAATCGTTCCGGTTGGCAAATCACTTTAGGATGTGCTGTTATTGGAAAATAATCCATGACAAGCTTCGCTGATGCTGTTACCAGTGTTTTGTTTTGTTTTTAATTCCCTCGAACACCACGTCTGATTGTGTCACGTGCCCTACATACTGTAAAAGTATAAAGACTCACTTTTACACTTGAGATTCATCCAGAATCATGAAATCGGTCTACTGGCTCATTTGGACACATGTGCATGCTATTTTTAAGAGATTCCTAGGGAGTTTTTCTTCCATTTCTGTTTGGCAAACACTACCACAATGGAATGTAGTGAATAAAGAGACTAGAGATTTGGAGGAAGGCCAGAAAAAAACCCACAGCATCAAACCGTTCCAGAAATATTCGAGTCAATCACTTGTTGACGAATTTGCATAAAAGCAAGAATTGTAAAGCAAGAAAATCAAGTATTTTATTAATTGAGATGCTTGTGTCTGAAGTCAGAGGTCCGTGTTATAGAAATAAACGTATCACGTATCACTTGTGAATTAGTGTTAGTTACTGTGTTTTAGCGTAACGGCGGGGTGTTTAGTTACAGATATCCGACTCTACCCCGTGTGAAGATCGCTTCTTTCATTCGAGTCAAGACTTCTTTCATTCCTCATGCTGTTCCAGTATCATGGCTGTCTTCAGCAATAATCCTAGCAACCATAAATTCAGCGCATTGTATCCCCCAACAGAGCACTCATCCACAATTTTATTTACAGTCTTCCAACAGCCATCACGAGACAGGGAACGTCTGGAGAGAGTGTGTCCTCCTTGTCACTGAAAGTCCAGTAAATTCTCAAATGGCCTCTGAGGCCGAGATGGATGCGCCGATCCGCGCCACTGCTGTCAAGGATGGAGATAAAGGCTTTTATATCGCTCTCTGTTCTTGCTCGAAGCCCACACAGAAACACACAATCCACCCCGAATGAACAGACCCATTATTTCCAAGCTGACACTATCGTTATATGCGGTTGGCTGAGGAAACCTGGACCAGTTCCCATTCCCAGCTGACCTTAAAGTGAACTATGGAATGATCCGGAAGCTTGAATCCACAATAAAAACATTCTCATAATCGTTATTATTTATTAAGAACGGATACACTTTCATAACGTTTATAGAAATGTCTTTGTTCTAATATATGTTATACTGTATATGATTATAGTAGATGATGTAAAAAAAATATGCTAGTGGTTAGAATGTTGGTCTCGCACTTAGGAGGTTCTCCCTGTGCTTTGAGGGTTTTGTTCCCAGTCCAAAAACATGCATGGTAGGCTGACTGGCATCTCTAAATAGTCTGGTGTGTGATTGTGGCCTGTGATGGGCTGGCATCATGTCCAGGGTGACCACCAGCTTAGTGGGTCCCTCAAGCCCCCTGGGATAGACTTCAGGTTCCGAGTGACCCTGTGTAGGATAAGTAGTACAGATAATGAATGGAGGGATGGATGGGTGGGTGGATGGATAGATGGATGGATGGATAGATGAGTGGGTGGATGGACGGACAGATGGATGGATGTGGTAATGGAGGGATGTTGGGAAGGGTGGATGGATGGATGGATGGATAGATGAGTGGGTGGATGGACAGATGGATGGATGCATGGATGTGGGAATGGAGGGATGGATGGGTGGGACAGATGGAGGAAGGGATGGATAGATTGACAGATGGTGGGAGGGATGGACAGATGGATGGGTGGATAGGGGAATGTAGGGATGGATGGATGGAAAGATGGGTGGGTGGAGGGATGGACGGATAGACTGAGGAATGGACGGACGGTGAGATGGATGGATGGATGGATGGATGGATGTTTTCTAGTCACATATGGAAGGAGTCTCCAGTGTCAAAAGCGTAGCTGTAATTTAAAGTGCTGTCCCATTTCTCAGTAACATGTCAAGCTGCATTGTTTTCTTGTTACTTCAGGAGATGCTCCATGTGCCACAACATTTTATGTATCTTGTTTTGCTTATTAAAAAAAGGACTCGTCTCAGGTACTTGCGAATTTGAACCGACTGCATAAAGCGTATTTGCTTTTTAAGAACATTTTAATAGAGATAAAAGGCACTTACAACAATAATGTCTGAGATTTGGATGCTGCGGTTTATTCAGAGCTCCTCAGAAAGCGGTCGCTGCGCTGAGAAACAGTCGCTTTAACCTAAAAGTGTCTGCTGTCTGAAGAGCGTTAAAAAAGCGGCACCAGGCGAGGAATAAGGAGCAGGTGGAGGAAATGTATGAGATTGACATATGAGTAATGGTGAGCTTGGGGTCGGTGTGCTGCGTGCGTTAGTCCTTGAACATTTCCAACGAGCTGTTTATTAGGCAGACACACATCAGTGGCTGTAATTACCATTCGCTGCTGAATGGGACAGCCGTGAATGATGGACGATATGAGCGATGCTCCCAGAGCCTGAAAACAACGCCCTCACCTCGACCTTCAGGTTATAGGCGAGTGGGAGTGTACAGCCGATCCGATAAATCCTGCTTCCTGTGGAAACATTAAAGTCAGCGTGAGAAAAATCGGAGTTGTCGTGCCATTTGTCATATTTTGTATCAAAACTATAAAGGTGTCATAATTAACAAATGGATATTGTCGCATAGAGCACCAAATATTATGCAGATTAATGACCAAAGCGCCGGCGTTTGTTTTTATTACGTTCAGAAAAGTACAGAACTAAACAAAACAGAGAGCAGGAAAGTATGCAACATAGACGTCCCTTCACTTCCTTCAAAATTGAGATGGCAGAGTGAGAAATTCTGATTCTGACAGCATCTGAAATAGGCAGGAAGTGAAGCCGTACTCTATACAACACACTCTAGGGAGTTCTTTTACACTCACCAGCTCTTTTTCTTGAACCTTAAAACAAGATTTATAGCAGGTTTGTCTTGGTGCTGTTCATGATTCAACAGTGCAAAGCTGTCAGATAGAATTTAGCTTTAGCTGTAGTAAAGAAAGCATCTCAAATCACATATTTATGAATTCTTCTAGAAGAAGGATAAATGTACTACGATAAAAAAGACTGTAAGACGGATTATATTTATCGAGCAAACGATGCTTGCAGTATCAGCAGAAATACAGACATGTTTTTTGCACTATTGGGTCTCATGAGCGCAGTGAAGAAGATAAGTTTGGGGACTAAATGAAATCTGAGAGGAAGAGCTTCTTCAAAACAGACCCGTTTTTGGTCTACAAAGATAGATGACAAACTCTAAGACAGGTTCTTTATTACAACAATGAAGACTACAGCAGTGGGATGAGATTTTTCCAACAAAACTTCCCAGCTATGGATCAAACTTCCAGGTCGGGTTCAGGAATCAGACACAGTCTCAATCTTGAAGGTGTCAATCTTGAAGATCTGGAGGTTTATGGGTATCACTGTGATGACACCAAACTCTTTTTGAATCTGGTTCCTCTCAATGTTTCTTCTTCATATGTCTGATTCTGTTAGATTTCCTTGCCACAGTCACCTCATCGGGGATATATTTATTTCCTGAATTTATTTGTGAAGCTGCTTTGGCACAACGTCTGTTGTTAAAATGGCTATACAAACCAAATTTAAAAGGATCGAAGAGTCACGAACAACAGAGGGTTAATTAGGGATAATTCATGCAGTTTGAAAAATTAAAAAAATGGTATAAATCCAAACTGCCAGAGATTTCATGAAATACTGGTGAGGCTCCTTCGCAAAAACGCACTGACCAATCTCAGAGCTCAGTTTTGGAAGTTTTGGAGGTTTGGGTCAGAGCACAGGGTCAGCCATGATACAGCACCACTGGAGCATTGACTATTAAGTGACAATTAAAGTGGTGGCAGCTTGGCAGTGATGGAGCTTGAACTTCGATCTTCCAATCAACAACCCAGAACACTAACTACTTAAGCCAACACTGCCTCATGTTGATTAAGCAGCTAAAGTTTCATGCTTAACTCCTAACATTTCCAAAGAGCCTCATTTGAAGAACCTTACCCCTTATTTGCTCCGCTCTAGGCCTGGATTGGCCTCCTTTGTAATTCGCATTGGATAAGAGGATTTTCCAAAAGTACGAATATAAATTTTGTGGAACAGCTACTACACGTTAGCACTTGTCTGGCCCTGGGCAGAGAGCGAGAAAAAGAGCACATATTATAGAGCATGAGCCCTGCAAATCCCACCCGAATGATTTATGCAGTAAAAATGTAAAACACAAGCGCCCATGTTCAGGACCTGAATTCTTTTAGTACCTTGCAATATATTTGTCATTCCATCAAGCTGTGGAAAAGTCAACGAAACGCACAGATAAGAGGACTGAAGTGACTTCCTCGGGATGCCTTTATTCGATTTCGTCACATAATAAACGCTGGATTGTTATAAAGTGCAGTGAGTGCAGACAGCTCTCTCACCACTTTGTTCACGTTGCTGGCATGGTTTGCGTGCGCTCATGTTAGGATAATGACGGTCTGGAGTAGGTAAAAATTAAGCACGAACGCTTGAAATGTGACCTAGAACAAAAGTTGAGTTTATTTATAGCACAGTGCTCTTGAAGTCTCTGGTCTGACTGGTGTGAATAATCTTCTGTAGCAGCAGCTCTGACAGAAGTGCTGGTTTAGATTAATCCCATTGTTCCCATTGTTCTAATACATGAGCTTTCCTTCTCCTTTTTTAAATAAATAACCAACTGATTGAAAGTGAGTTGTACAGCAGATAATTCACACACTCAATCACTAATAATAAACAAAGTAAAAATGAAACAGAAAACACTTTAATTGCTGACATGTTCAGGCTTAGCCATGGACCATGATTTGGCATTTATGGGGGAAGTCTCCAGCGTCAGCCGTAATGCTGTAACTTTAGGTTTTTAACCCATAAGAAAGTCTTCAGGTTATAGGACAAGTTAGCTGTGAGAGTTAGCTGGATAAACAGAAAACAAAGTTGATATAGGTAATGTGTGTAAGTTTTTAGCTAGTTATCTTAACTTCATTATACGTTAGCTGTATTCAGAAAAATTGTGTTTGTGATTTTCAGAAATTACTCACATAAATAGCTCATCTTTTGATAAGAAGGTCTGAAGAAATGAATTATACATATATGTCTGGTAACATGGTGGAGGATGTCCAAAAATATTCCCAGGTGGTCTAAGGAATGTAGCTGCTCTGACACACAAACTCGTGAATGTACGCACATATTATTTCTCGAATTGATTTATTACACCTTTAGGACCGACCAAAATTCTCTAAAATCTCTGCATTATCTACCCTGAAACCAGCATGACCATCGATGCCCAAAAAAAACTATCAGAAACTTGTTAACTTGATTTTGTTGCTTTTGTTTAATTGCCACATTGAGGCAGCCAGGAAACTGTGGAGTGTCCTAGTTTTGGAGAACCAGTGGAACACTGTGAAATTGGGACCTCTGACAGTTTTAGAAATGAAGTGAGAACGCTATATGGCAGCTTGGGCCGGATATTGAGTAAGAAACAATACAAACTGCACCACCAAAATTACACTTCCTGCTGAGATACATCGAGGCCTGATGCACAATGTGGCTCCAATTGGAAATACTGGTTCGGGCATGCTAATTCCCCCTGAAATTTCCTTATTTTGCTTGAGCAATTACCCTCTTAAAGGTTTTAAGAGGCTTGCGTTCGCCCCGGGCCAGCACAACAAAGAGACCTCTGAGAATTAAAGAACCAAATTTTAACACACAACAGAGAGGCTGAAAGAGAACCCCACTGAAACAGATGTGTTAGGATGTGGATTTACGGCATAATATAGTATTCATGAGACTAATGATTTCAAATTGACTGACTGAAGTCTCTTATATGATTCCTCAGTGAGTTGCTGTTTATTATGCTGCCACTAATGGCCTATTTAATGTCATGTTTTAACCCAGATTAGTGCTTTTGAACAGGCCATACTCTGTCTTTAAACTCTCACACAGGGTATATTTCTAACGGTTGTTTCCGGCACTTCTTTATACAACCTTGTGCCAATGTTGGCAATGGAGAGCATTTCATAACATCCCTGCCAAAGTTGGCCTAATGCTTGTCTAGCGTTGGCAAAGCATCCTATCAATGCTGACCCCACCGTCATTGCCCCAACATTGGCAAGTTACCAGAAAGTCTGCCGGAACTGGTGGTCCAAGACTGACCCAATGGACCAAATTTATGTTGAAATCTCAGCACCACCTCTACAAAATGTCTGGCATTGAGCCCGACCTTAGCAAGATGGATTTACCAAGAGAAGAAATCCTGTCAGTAATGGTGGCCCACCAATGGACCAAATTGGCCCAATGGGCAAAATGTAGTTTGCCCTGACAACACCAATCCAGCAGAATGGCTAGCACTGGCAAAACTTTGGCAAGGTTGATTTAAAGGTGGCTGAAAATCTATTGGTCCAATGAATGAAAATACATTTGGATGTTTATCTGATATACTCTACATTTTCCCACTATTATTGGTCATTATTTTTCATAAGACAAATTTCATTTCTAAGACTGACCTGCATAAATAAATACTGCATGGCTGTTTGACTTAAACTGGAATTAATGTACTGTACATTTACCCATCATCCAAACACTTAGGAATAACGGGTTTATTTTAATACATTTTTGCACAGCGCTACATCTCTTGTTCAAATAAACTTGGAGTAGACTTTTATAGAAGTTTGTCTCTGCCATGCTTCATGGAAATGTAATTCAAATTTAAGAACTGCAGGGTCTCTTTTTAAGAAGGCGGGGCGAGGTTTTCAGACCCAGGAACGAGCTAATCACCCCCTCTGAGTCGTTTCATTTCAGCGTATGAACGCTTTAGTTTTGTCCACGCCCTGCCCCGTAATACTCAAACTGAAGTGAACAACCGTGCCAAAATTCAATTCTGTTTTCATAATCCCATTTGGAATGCTATTTTGCTTGTGCAAACGGCTCTCGAGCAAAAGTCACCCATCATCTATCATGTTTCTAGGCTTGGTTTTTATCTGTGCTCTGGTCCTCCGGCGCTTCAGAAACACAATAAACTCTCTTATAAAAGCAGCCTGGGGTTGAATAGAGGAAGTGTGTGTATGTGTGTGTGTGTGAGAGAGAGAGAGAGAGATAGAGAGAAAGAGAAAGAGAGAGAGAGAGGGAATGATCAGACATCCTGCAGGGAAGCAGCTGGCAAGGATTTCCAAAAGCTGAGGGGAGCTCTGCTCGTTCAGTATCGGGGGAAAAACTTAATTTCCTGTCTACATTCGATTGTTCAGAGTTAACGAATGAGCGAATACAGCTAGCAACTAAACGAGCACGTCTGGTTCTCAGCAGGTGTTGACGAAACGGTCGTATTTTGTAGAGCATACCTCGTGCTTGTGTGATTACTTCACTATATACTTCAATGCTCAACAAAGACCGAGCTGAAGGTAAACAACTTTACAGAGCAGACTCTCAGACTGGTGGAAACAGCCTACTGCACCTGTTTTGTGTTTTCAGGGACTGAAATATTTTGCCGTGAAGAAAGAATGCTGTAGCGAGTACCGAGAGTTAAGATGGATGGGTCGTACACACTCCTCCTCCTTTTCTTCATCAGGCTTTGACGGTCTACCAGTTAAATTCTAGAAGACTCTGGCCCTCGGGTATTTGTCATCCGTCATCTCGGCTTTGATCCCCTTGAAATTCTCAGGCCTTCCAAAGCTCCTTCTCCCATCAGCCTTTTCTAATTAAGACCAGGCTTTCTCCGTGCACTCAAACCATCTCTTCGGTCAACCCTATAAGCTCAAGTGCCTTTAAACCCTGAGCAACCTCTGCACACATAAATTAAAGTGTGTGTGTATTCATGTGCATGCAGATGGACTTGATATATTCGTATTTCCATATGTTCTATACCCCTGAAAGAATAATCTGGTCCTCAGGTGAGTATATCAGCATGAGGAAGATATTCAACCCCCAGCATAACATAATTTAGTCTCTTAGTAAAGTAATAAAGATTCTCTTGTTTTTATCTACTAGCTTATCATACTAGCTCACAAATGGTGTCATGGGTGTCAAGATCATTTCATATATAAAAAACAATTTATTCACTCCTTCAGCGGTTAAACTTTAAAACACAACGTTATACTGTATTAGCGGTCAATGCTAAGCGTATAGAATCACGCACAGCCTTTTCTCAGTAAAAGATCTTAGGGAAATGTTGGTATTCCCGACAACTTTATCAAGTTTCAACTTGCAGCAATAGAGTCTTTAATAGGACAGAAAACACATATATGATCCACACACAGCTCTTTTTCATTAATATACCAACACATCTGAGGTAAATGTTGCTATTTCTGATTACTTTATAAGGTTTCTACTTTCATTTTGACTTTGAATATAATAATTAAGAACTGTGTACTAGTTAGCTACATTATTAGGCTAAATCCTTACTCAGCTCATGCCAACTTTAACTGTGATTGTCATCTCATGTAAAAATTGCTCTATTTGAGACCTCTAAAGTTTGTCTAGTGTTGGCATACTATCAATGCTGACCAATCTAACCACACGGGCTGCAAGCCAGTGACGTCTGTGCCATTCCCAAGCCTGGATAATTCAGGAAGGGCATCGGGCTTAAAACATGCCAAATTTAAACAGGCGTCAATGTGAACGTTGTAATAGAGGGCATGAAGTTCATTGGTGCGAGAGTAGAGGATGACGAGGATAGAGTTAAGTGGAAACTGATGACAGGAAAAGCCAAAAATAGAAGAAGAAAAAGAAGAAGAAGAAGATCTTATCAATGCTGATCCCACTGTCATTAACCCAACATTGGCAAGATGGAATAAAGTCTGTCAGAACTGGTGGCCCATCAATGACCAAACACTGACCAAATGAACAAAATTTCTATTCAACTGACAGCATTGACCTGACAAAATGGCTAGCATTGGCCCAGCTTTAGTAAGGTGAATGTAAAGATTGAAGAAAGCCTGTCAGTAATAGAGGCCCACCACTGAACCACTGGACCTGACAACACCAAACTTTGTCAAGGTGGATTTTAAGGTTGCTGAAAATCTCTTGGCCCAAGGAGCAAAAATTAATTTGGGTCTTTATCTAATTTTCTGTTGATTACATTTTCCAAACATTAGGCTCATAATTGTTCTTAAGTCACTCAAAGAAGTCACTCTTTGTATCTCTACCTTTTTTAGACCTTGCTCACTATATGCAATTAAAATAACAAACACCTGTTCATGCGGCAGTAATATATATATATATATATATATATATATATAAAATAAGTTTCTTTTAAGTGTAAGAGATCCTGTAACATTTATGCCACTCCTTTAATGGCAGTTCAGCTTCATACCCCACAGCGGCCAACATTATAACCTTTAAAATGAGTTGTGACCGAGTTAGCGCTACATCACCTTTAAGTCATTGTCCTAACATCCGGCGAGGAGACGTGCGCCCATTCGTCACGTGCCATCACTCCAACCGTGGCATCCCATTCTCTTTTCTCTCCACTCCGCTGCCTTTGACCTTCCCAGAACAGCTGAGATGCTGAATTAAAGGTTTACAGGCTACGCATGCTACAGATAATGTGCTGTCTCTCCTCTGTGATTCAGGTACATTCGTGCTCACGGTCTGTTCTTCAGCAGTAAAGTATCAAAGACGTAGAAATGGTTTCTCTTTTGAAACGTATAGTTAAAGAAGACATTCGTCCAAAATTAATTCATTTAATTCTGAATGTTAAATGTTATATCTAATAAAATTTTAATAAATTCCATGCCTAAGCAATTACTAAATCAAGTATATTAACATTTGGGCTTTTAGTTACGGAAAAAATGTGTCATCCATTCGCTTTTATTTTATTAGATTCATAGTTTCAAATGAAAAAAAATAAGAGAGATGTGCTCAGATAAAGACATCGGACATAAACCATGTCTTTGGATGATTAACTAAATTTTAGGTTTGTGGAAAATTACATTCTTTTTTCCTCCTGAACAATTCTACAAAGATCCCACGTTCTGTTTCAGACAGGCTGTGTGTGATTTGTACTGAAGTAAGTCTGCACTTCAGAAACAAGATTATGTCCAGGTGTATTTATTATTGGTGACGTTATTATTGTTATTATGATAGATACAAGTGAAGAGTGGAAAAGTTGAGTGGTAATAAAAAGGAAAAAAAGGAAAAGATGAGAGCTTGGAAGAAGATACTGTAAATCACGAATACAGAGAAATATAAGGAGATAAGGATAAGCAGCGTGACCTCGTGTTTGACATGAGGGTGCACGCAGTCTTCAAACCCTACAACAGAAAGAATGTTGACGAGAGAGAGAGAGAATGTGTGTGTATGTGTGTGTATGTAGGTGTGTGTGCATGTGAGAGAGAGAGGGATTTTGTGTGTATGTGCATGTGTGTGTGTGTTTGTAGGTGTGTGTGTGTGCATGTAAGAGAGAGAGAGAGAGAGAGAGAGAGAGATTGTGTGTGTCTATGTAGGTGTGTGTGTACAGTGGGTGTGCGTGTGTGTGTGTGTGAGAGAGAGAGAGAGGGGGGGGAGGGAGGGAGAGAGAGTTTGTGTGTGTGTGTGTGTGTGTGTGTGTAAGAGAGAGAGAGAGAGAGAGAGAG
>JAOTRN010000026.1:12153513-12166123 GCA_028566695.1 Bagroides melapterus | reverse complement strand
CAATCAATAACCCCAATCAAAACAATCCAGTCGATCCTTCAATCAATAACCCCAATCAAAACAATCCAGTCGATCCTTCAATCAATATCCCCAATCAAAATAATCCAGTCGATCCTTCAATCAATATCCCCAATCAAAATAATCCAGTCGATCCTTCAATCAGTATCCCCAATCAAAACAATCCAGTCGATCCTTCAATCAATAACCCCAATCAAAACAATCCAGTCGATCCTTCAATCAATAACCCAGAGCCTTAAACATTTGAACCACCACTGCCTATTGGGAAATGGGATTGATTTCAGTGTGCGTGTGTGTGTGTGTGTGTGTGTGTGTGTGTTGTCATGTCAGATAAACAGTGAGCAGTATGAACAAGACCCCGATCCTCCTCATGTCTCTGTACACATGCTGACAGCACTGACAGTGTGCTGACTGACAGAACACACAATCACACACTGACACGGATGGAGTGTAAACACACAGGCTGTCTCTGACTGACACCACAAGACACACACACACACACACACAATCTAAAAACAGAGCAGAACCCAAGCGGCCTTTAGTCACATACTGCACCTTCACAATTTGGGATGATAATAATAATAAACTGATATAATCACAAAAAAACCCCTGATATTTATAACACTCTTAAATAAAGCAACAAATTACACATAGACATTAAACAGATAGAATTGTAGAAAGATAGAAATGTGTGTAATTGTTGATAAGGTGGATAACCTCTAAATAACTAACATTTAATTAACTTAACATTTCTCAAAGAATTCTCCAGTATCAGGGCTTTTTAATAGAGCATAAAACTGTAACTTTACTTTAGTTTGATTTATTCATTTCAAGAGAGAAAAAATAAAGGAGGTGGTGAAAAACCGACTAAAGGATGTACTTCTTTCTTTCTTTATTTTATCTTTTTATAACACCATCCATTTGTTGATTCTTTTCCTATGACGGCCCACAACTTTTTTTATTTTCTGAATTAGTTTTACTTTAAATAATTTTACTTTGTATAATTAAATAAAACACACCTTATTTTGTGATAAAGCGTGGCTTGAGATAAGAGAAATTTGGCTAGACCAAAGTAGAATAAAATAGAATTCAGTGATAATAGACACATTTCTTGAGGGATGTCCGTGAAAACAAGTTGGGTCTTGCTATCTGCTATAAAGTTGTTTTCCCGCTTTCTTGTGACGTTATTAAGACAAGAAACACGTTTTTCACCTTCTGTTAAGGTTTAACGTCTTCATTCAGAATTCGACACCATGTTTTTAAATGTATTAGTATTATGATTGTAGATGTAGCTGTGAATTAGCCGTTACTACGTAACCAGTAAACAATGTCGTATCAGAACAAGCTCACTAATAAAACTGGGAATTGCCTCGTAGCTGAAACTGTTATGAAAATGAATCACCACCTGTCGACCAATCATAATCCAGAATTCAACAGCGTGTACGTTTCACTTTCGGCTGAATCCTACCTTTAATCTTCTGCTTTCCCGCCTGCTCATTAATGCCAAGATGATTTAAAGCGTGTAATAATTCACTCTCCTGGTTAGAGCAAGTATAAAGAGCAGGGTGTTCCATTGTCCTCAGGCTCTAGAACCTTCTTAAGTTAGCATGTAAAGTTCAAATTGCCCCAAGAGAGCTCTGAAACACACGGCCCTGGAGATTTATGTGCTCGGGTTTTATGTCTTGCCGTTTTTTTTTTTTTTGCTCGGAGAGTGTCTTAAATGAAACAAGGGGCCTATTTTGTTGGAGAAAGCAAGGGTCAGAAAACATACTTTGATCAAAGAGTGTTGCAATTGGTGGTGTAAAAAAAAAAAAATCCTTGATGTTTTCTATGCAGTACGTTTTTTTTTTTTCTTTGCTCAGCCTTCCCTCGTCCTCTTCCGTTTCACCCCACGGAGGGTGTGTCACTGGTGTCTGATGACTCCCCAGATCGCTGACTCAACACTGCCGCTGACATCGGTGCTGAAAACGTGTGTCAGACTGAACAGATAAATATAGAGACAACATCACAGCGTCCTGGAAGAGAGCAACGCTGTGAGGTCTTTCACCTTCTGTTTAATTCGACACATTATTCCAGGAGCCAATCTTCTTCAGTGTTCAAAGTTCCCATCATGTTCCATCAATGCCAAAATTGGCAATTTTCTATCCGTGCCAAAAAATGACACTGTTTTGTGTGGAGCATGATGAGGTTCCATCTGGAATGAAATGGATGCGCTTCCATTAGGGTCAAAAACTGATAACTGATGATTTCTGCCAAAAATGATGAGCTTCCATCAAGGCCAAAAAGGTTCCTTCTTTGCAGTAAATGATGACATTCGCATCAAAAATGCCCTGTTTTCATCCATAAAGAAGGCATTATGTGTGTGGGCATCATCGAACGTCAGAAAATGACAAATTCAAAACGGTCATCTCGAACGAGTTTACAGATCAATCCTACAGACCATGTGGTCAGACTTTCCTTCAGTTGCTCACACAGAAGTTTAGTTCCTACCTGTGTTTAGTTCACCACCATGAAAAATAAAGCTTGAAAAGAAGAGATCACTGGTGCGTTTTTTAATGACCAGACTTTCCAGTATACTGGTTTTCTAAACCAATTTATAAGTCAGCTTCTATCAGTATGAACAAATGAATGATTTTATCTCCGCAAGTCAGTTGGAGATGTTTTTACCTTAGTTTAGATAACCTTAAACAGAAATTTAATGGTTGATTTAACACCCAAGATTTACAAGATACAAACATTTGTACCAAACTGTAGCACCACCTGACACTTGTGTCCCCAAATGACTAAACAAATTGTTGTTGTATCTCAAATCGCATCCTTATGGACTATTAGAGACAGTCATTGATGAATGGATTACCAATTAGGGAGTTTAAAAACTTCTTAACTTTTTGTTTTGTTTTGATTCTTATTTGAGGTTTTTTGATTTGATAAGCAGATCATGACAACTATCTTGACCAAAGCTGAAAGTTTTTAAAAGAAACATCTCTGTGCGTGAAATTGCTAAACATTACAGTGTGACTTGGACACACCACATGGACAGATGTTTTGGCTTTGATGTGCTCCAGATGCACATCAAACAGCGAGTATGTGAATGTGTGTGTGTGGGTGAGGTGAAAATTAAGTATATTGTATATTTCTCAATTTCAGTGACTTGCAGCTTGCTATAGGGTGACCCCTGGGCCGGTTGTAGTGGCCACAATCAAAGCAAACGACTGAACGAATCAGGGAACGAACTTTTTGAGCTGAAATGACTCACATGCTTACAATTACTCAAGCGACCCAAATATAGCAACTCGAATGTGCCCCCAACACACACACACACACACACACACACACACAGTCAAAACCAACAGCATCAGCTGCACGTGAACGCGCCGCGCGCTCTTGTGTCGGGAACGCGCGTGGAGGCGGTCTGCCTGCTTCGCTTTCTGTTATCGCTTTTTTTACAGGCTTCAGTTAAACAGCGAGGAAACGAGGGCGAGCGGACGGCCGAGCGAGGACAGCGATTTACCGTCAAACAAAAGCGCTTCGGATTGAACGTCGACGACGGCTCGACAGGTAACGTGGACGCGTGCCACCCGGTTTGCTCGCGACGCGCGTGAAAAGTGGATAAATGTCTCGCGAAAGTGTTTTTCTCTCAACGAGGACATGTGTGTGGGTCGGGACGAGCCTGGCTTTCCCGCGGTGTTGCCAGATTGCGACTGATTCCTCCTTTACGATGCTACTTTTCCCTGATTAGAGAATATTGCAGATGGTAAAACAACAAACCGTGCACAAAATGACCGATCAGATTTAGTGATCTTCGTGAGTTTTTGAAAAAAAGAAAAATGCTTTAAGAAATAAATTGTGCATGCAGGTTAAAGTGAATAACTCCCAAAAGGCCATGCGGTACGAACAGTGATTGATTGGCATAAACAGTGATTGCGTACTCGCGAGAGGAGGCAACCTATGGCCACACCCACCTTCAGGTATTTTTCATAGAAACATAATTATATTACAGCGTTATGACATGTTTGGAAGTCATTTGTAAAGGATTTAGAACAATCACTGGACTGAAAACCATCCGCACAATCTGGCAACCTCACTCTCTTTGTGTTAATGCTGACCACTTTGGTCATTTTGTGCTGTTTTTGGTTGCAACTTCCACCATGCTAGGTTGCCGGAATAAATCTCTCTTTAAACCACTAATCATTTCCGTTAAAAACACCCGAGTCTGTTATCTGTATATAAATCACATCGAGAGTTTTTTTTTCCAGTCAGAATGCAATTAAATTCACCAAATTACGATATCCGACAATCTGGCAACCCGTATCTGTTGTTTCTCTGGTTGTTGGCGTTATTTGGCGTGGACTGCTCGCACCACCAGTCGCTCATGATGCGGGTTACAGCCGTATATCAGCATTGCAGAGTTGCCAGATTGTGAGATTATGGCTCTTTACACTAAAATCAAGCCAAAACTTTAACTTTGAGATCAAGTGATACGTGTGAAACCAAATAAAATAAATTTATTGTAGTGAGATGTAAATCGTATGCTATGTAAAAATATGCCTTTGTCCATGAGTTGAGATCAAATATGTTTGATCTGCTAGAACGTTTGTCTAAAAGCCACCAATAAGACACTCTTATTGTTCACTAATGGACAGAAAAGGATGTTGTGTACCTCAAGCTCACTTTTGTTCTCTTTCCCTCAGCCATGAATGACTCCAAACTCTACTTTTTCCACCTGTTTCTTTCCCCGACTTTGGAATGCTACTGTTTAAACTGAACGTAATAGCGAACAACTAAGGGCTTTTTTTATATTTATGTACATCCAACTCAATTTTCTGCCCAGTCTTAGATCACACACATTTAAGAAAATGTCGTTTTTTTGTCGTAAATCTGTCATTCGTTGTCGCACGGTTGCATACAGATTTCAGGCCAAGGTTTTATCAAGATTATCTCCTACAATGTGACAAGAAACGGTGTTAAAAATCAGTTCAGTGATATTTTGCTCTATTTAGCTCTACTGTGATTAACTGTCTCCCATTCTGAGGTGACACTACCCAATCTGGCAACATGAACAGGATCTGCGTTTGCATGCGCTGCTAATTACGTTCCCCGTTTCTCTCTGACAGCCTTCACACCCCCTCCTTCTCTTCTCATTCTGTTAGCGTAGTTCTTTTTTTTTTTTTTTTTTCACCCAACACCACAGACAGAACGCAGCGCTGATTTTTCAGGGCCACCTGTCCAGTGTTTTCCGATCTGCTCCTTTAATCTACGCTGTAGTGCGTGCTGCACCTCTGAAACGTGTATTTTAACCTTGTAAAAGATGTGTTAATGAGGTTGTGTGAGGCGTGTTCGAGCAGGAAAACAAACAAATGTGCCATACGTTATCATAAGACCATCACTGACTGTGTTTACAGCACCGTTCAGTATTCAGGATACAGAAAAGTTCTGTCCATTCTGTCTGTCGGTCTGTTTGTCTGTATGTTCATCTGTATTTGTGTGTGTCTGTCTGTGTCGTGTGTGTGTGTGCTTGCTTATCTATCTATCTATCTATCTATCTATCTATCTATCTATCTATCTATCTATCTATCTATCTATCTATCTATCTGTCGGTTTGTCTGTCTGTCTTTTCCTCTATCTCTGTGTGGGTGTCTGTCTGGTGGTTCATCTGTCTGTCTGTCTGTCTGTTTGTTCATCTATCTTTTGTCTGTCTGTCTGTCTGTCTGTCTGTCCTCCTTCCCTCTGTTCATCTCTCTGTCTGTTTTGACTGTTCACTTACCAGTCAGTTTATGATTAAGTCTGTCTATCGCTTTCATTCTGTCTGTCCATTTACCTGTTAATCCTCATTTCTTTGTCCGTCTGTCTGTCCATCTCTCTGTCTGACAGGTTGGCTCTCAGTGTGTTGGTCTCTGTGTTGTTGCCTTTCTGTCTGTTTCTTTATTTGAGACAGTCCATCACTCTGTTTTGTCTGTCTGTCTGTCTGTCTGTCTGCTTATGTTGCAGTCATGTTGCAGTTTCAGTGGCTGAAGTTTTAGCAGTGTGAAAATTTCCCCAGTCTGAGCTGTTTAACAGCTGTGTTGTAAGTGACTTCATCTCAAAAGGCCTTTATTCATCTGCAATAAGACTCGAGTGTATCATCGCTTTTATTTCTTTCATATTATGTTAAAAAAAACGAGAAGAAAGCTTGAATGAACAACCCAATATTTTCGAATTTATTCATTCAATTTGCAGTTACAAGATTATATAGAATAGTTATAGATGCTGTAAATTATTCCATAAAATACTAGCTGGATAAAATTCTGACCAGAATATTGCTATTTAAAACATATAACACAAAATACTAAAGTTTGAACAAAATTTTTGAGTGAGATTTTTGTGTATTCATGAATATTCAACTGCACATTTTCCTACTTAAAAAAATCATTAGCATTAGGGCAAAGGAAGTCTATTTATTTAATTATTTATTTTAATAACTCCTTTATAATTTAAGGTCAATTCCAGTCTTCCATATGATTTTTTTTTTGCACAGAAAACAAAAGGGTGTGGGTTCAATTCCAACAGTTTCTCTTTATCTATCCCCTTGCTGATAGAAATAGAAATGGCAACTATTTTTTTATTAGCAGTTATTTTAAATTTTACATCGGATCAGAGCAGTCGTGAAGGATTTCTCTACAAAATCCTGAAGGGAAAAATGTAGAGAAAATGTTTCTGACTGGAAAATTGAATTAATTACACATAAATTTAGTGGCTCATCTACAGCAAACCAGCACAATTTTACAACGACTAGAGAGGTAGCCAAACTTGTGATTTATAATCAGTGAATTAATTGCGACCGAAGACTGATATAAAAATAGAGAACAGAATTTCATTTTTGTCAGTTGAAAGTCTTCATTTGTGGTAAAAAAAAAAAAAAGTTCAGGTACTGATTCAAAACAATGTCAACGATATACCGTTTGATTCGGTCTGATTTTTTTCCCTCCTATACATATTCTGTAAAGATTTCCCACACCGGTCTTTATTTTCTCTCCTGTCCTCGGCTTAATGCCTTGTTTCCGTTTTGAAAACCTCCTCAAATCGAGCCGATCGTGGCCGGGTCACGGCCGTTCCGTAAATAACAGATGGAAAACTTCTCCTCATAGTCACAACATGATCGTTTGTGCAGAAATCACGGCGGGATTCACATTAATGAGTCAGCGTGTAAAGAATTCAGCAAGCCCAGGGCGCTGAAAAGGAAATAAATCACCCGACATTCAGGCAGCGCTCGCTGTAAAATACCACCGACGCCCGTTATCTACGAAAATCAACTATTAATAGAGAAAATTCCATTTAATCCGATTGTTAAGGGCCGAGTCAAAAGGAGTAGAAGACGTGTAGACAGATGAATGGTACTTAACGTTAATCCCTCTAGGTGTTAAGACGATGTTAAGTGCGTCACAGTTCTAGAGGGTTTAATATTTCTACGAAAGCGCTGCCGAGTGTGGCTAAGTTATCTTGCACAAGGAATTATATGGCGGAGAATCGGCGTAATCTGATATAAATAATAAATGAGTTATTAAAAATTTCGGTGAAATTTTCTGTGAGGATTTGTTTATTTAACGTTTAAGGGAAGGAGCCTCCAGCATTAGTCAGGAGAAACGTTTCGGGACAGAAACGTTTTTATCTTTATTCTTTCGTCGGTTTCTTGAATAACACGACAGATGCGCTTTAATTCTAGTCTCGTTAATTCTGATTAAACGAGATTCTCGACCCACTAGAACAAAGGGATTTTGGGTTTCCGGAGACGCTCAAGACGTTGCTCTGTTTCAGGGCCAGGATGTCCGGCGAGGTGCAGAGAGCAGACGACAGCCCCAGCACGAGCGGCGGGAGCTCGGACCTCGAGCAGAGAGAGACGGCTCCTCCAGAGCAGGAGCGTGAGCCGGCACAGCCCAAGAAGAAAGAGACCAAAATCTCAAGCAAAACGGCAGCTAAACTGTCCACCAGCGCCAAGAGGTTAGCTTTTATCCGATGTGTTGTTCATGTAGTGAGTAATCCAGATTTTAACAACAGATCTCCCTTTCTGCTTCTGGAGAAGACGACGATCTTGTTGCCGTACTTAACTTAAGCTCAATTCATAATTATTTCGGTTTAAGCTAAGACTATTTAATGTTTTTCAACTAACTATCCGAGACGACGTTGATGATCGAACGTCTTTGTCATGAAGCACATATGAAAGAAGACACTCAGGAAAATTTAAGAATTTGTACTGTTTCATCAGTATTTCTGTTTTTAACTAGAATATATTTATAGAAAAGTTCTAAAAAAAAAATGTAATTGTTTTTTTTTTACGTTTCTAAACAGCACAGTCTAGTTTTTAGTTTTAGTTTTGGTTTGATTTTTTTTTGTTGAAATTATTGTTATTTTTTTTCTTACTCCCTTGGCAGATATATCTTTGCTTGTCTTAAGCACAAAATTCACTTAAGTTTGATATTTTTTATGTAAAAACTAGACTCATTTTCTTAGGTCATTTTGCTCATCAAGAAAATGTATCTTGATTTTAAGAATTTTTAGATATTTGTACTGAAAACAATTTTTTTTTGCATTGCAGGGAAATTTAAGAATTTGTAGTGTTTCATCAGTATTTCTGATTTTAATATATATATATTTTTTATTTACATTTTCTGTTTTTATTATATATTTAAAAAAATAAATAAAGTCATACTTCCAGTCAAAAAAAACAAAAAAACAATCATTAATTTTTTTGCTATGGATTGAAAACATCCGATAACACCTGTAAAAAAGGGTTAAATATCCTCTTTGTACGCTACCAGTGTGTGAAGACCACTTTGATTAACATCATATTGAATGTGGTGCTGCGTGTAAAAAAAAAAAAAAAAAATACTCTTAAGCCGAACTCCAGATTGAATGATATCTAATGGAATTTGAATCATAATCTGACAGCTGAAATGATTATTTAAAATGCCACATGAATCAATTTCATGTGCATAGAACTACCTAAATAACTCTTTGTAAAAAAAAAAAAAAAAATTTCCTCACAATCTCCCTCTCATCTCAGCCGACCCTGAGGGTATTAAACGGTTTTTTCTGGTCCTCGTTAGAGCGATACGTCAAGAACGAGTGTTTTGTAGGATTTATTTAAACGTATCTCTGTAGAGGATGTAGAAGATGAACTGATTCCATTTTGGAGTTGATTCAAGCAGAGTCAAGGTCACAGAAAGGTCAAATGTCCGAAAGGGTTTTTTTCTTTAATAGCTTCCATCTTGTTTGAAGTACGTTTTAAGAGAATTTCCGCCATACAAATGACTAACAAGAAGAACTCGACTTGTTGCTGGAGGAGAAAGCTTTACCCATGCTAACGGCATCAGGTTTTACTTCTTAGGTTGCCTAGTGCTTTATTATCCCTTTAAACCTCTACGCTGGCGTTCCGTTCTCCCGACAGTATGGAAATATGGGACTTTTGGGACGCTTTCAATCAGTATAAACAAACGAATTTTTTCTCCAGCCTGGTGGTTAAGGTGTTGAACCACTGATCAGAAGGTTGTGAGTTGTGAATCCCAGTTCCACCAATCTGCCCCGGCCCTTTACCCTCAATTGCTCAGAGATAAAACATAAATCCCTCTGGATAATAAGTGTGTCTTCCAAATGCCATAAATGTCACGTATTTAAAATATTCTATGCTTACGAGCAAAATCTGCCGGGTCACTGAGCAAGACCTGTTCAGTTGTATAAAATGAAATAAAAATGCCAAATGCCATAAACGTAAACGTGTTGCATGTTGTTGTCGCAGTTTGCACCAGCCATTCGATCAAGATTACCATATCACTGCCTTCTAAAAGCCTTCAATCTTGTATTAAAAAAAAAAAAAGTGGTCAAAGAAGTTATTTTGGTGTTTCAGCTCTGACCGAACGGGTCCCACGGCGATCCCTGTCACAGTCAAACGATCGCCGTTTTCTTCCAACGAGCTTTTAAAACGTGAAGATATTAACAAGACAGCTGAGTTAAAGCCAAAAGAAGTCATGCGGTTCCTCAGCAGTGCAGATGAACTCTGTATACCTCAGTCAACTGGGAGTCGTGTTTTAGATCAGACTATAAAAGCTCTCTCCAGCCTGGAGATATCCTGACAGATCATTCGGTTTGCTTTAGATGTTCATTTGGTTGCGAAGCAGTCGGCCGTGTAAATCTATACGCTAGTTAAACGCGTCGAACGTATTAAACGCAAATTGAATTGTACGTTTAAATGTATTGCTGTCTTCCAGATCAGATTGAATATGGCCCCTAATGTGTCTTGTTGTTGCATTGCAGGATTCAGAAGGAGCTCGCCGAGATCACTTTGGACCCCCCGCCCAACTGCAGGTACGCTCTGATCTTTACTCAACACGCCGCTGCTGCTGCTTTTATCTAGACAGTGAGACAGACGGAAAACGTTTTACTGACGTGATGGGCCGTGTTAGTAAATCAGATCGTACAGTATTGGGGCTGTTCTCAATGTACAGGACCAAAGAACAAGAGACTCCAAAAGAGATGAAAAAGACTGAAAGTGGAGGAAGAGGGAATGGTAGAGGAAAGAAAGGGGATGGAGAAATGGCGAGGAGAAAAATCATACATCGCACGCACGCACGTGCGGATCGAGCAAGACCTGGGAAGCACAAATAGAGTGACGGTTGCCATCAACTCTGATAAGAATTTCACAGAAAGAGGCTGAGTGGAAGAGAGACAGAAAGAGAGAGACAGAGATACACACAAAGAAATTGAGGGGGATACATAGAGCAAGATGATGTGAAAGACACAAAAGGAGAGAAGGAGAAGGGGAGACAGGGGAAAGAGAGAGATGAGAGAGAGAGAGAGACAGAGACACAGAAAGATACTCAGACAAACTGAAATGGAAAGCGAGAGAGAAAGAGAGATGCTGTAAATTACAGAGACACAAAATGGGAGCTAAAGAGAGAAGTAAAAGAGGTTGGGGTGGTACGGGAGAGAGAGAGAGAGTGTATGAGCGAGAGAAACAATAGGAATAGGAAGAATGATAGAAAGAGAATGAGGGAGAGACAAAGTGACAGACACACAGAAAGATACGCAGACAAGCTGAAAGAGAGAGGAGAAAATGAGAGACTGATGAAGAGAGAGAGAGAGATTGGGACAGGGAAGAAATGAAGAAAGAGAGATTGAGAAAAATGAAATAAAAAGAAAGACAGATAGAGAGACACACACTGGATGACACTGGGTGAGAGAGACTGGGAAAGGGGAAGAAATGAAGAAAGAGAGACTGAGAAAAATGATAGGAAAAAGAAAGATAGACACACAAACACACAGCAGATGACAGTATCTGATTATTATGTCTTTATTAGCTGCTTTTTGTTCAGATGACTGAGCGTTTGACAGACAGGCCACATGTGCTGCTACAAAACTCCAACTCCCATGAGTCTCTGCGTGAGACAATCTGGCTTTTAGAAAACGTGTAACACACACTGACACAGTCATTGATTAGCACTCGGGTTTATATGGTTTGAGTAATAGCCACATTCTGAAACCAATTATGGAAGAAAGTGAATGGAACATACTGAAAAATCGAATTTATTAGCACACTCGTATGGGGTCGTGTGTTGATCGTGTATATGACGTGATTGCGTTTGAACGGCTCGCCGGTGAAATGTTCACCGATTCGGAGGTAAATTTTAAGAGCTTTTTTTGGTGTGTGTCATTTAATGCTCAGCAGCGATGCTAGACAGATGCTAATTTACGTGTAATTAGAACGTATTTTTTAGTTAGAAATAAACTTTTTCTTAGAATTATAACAGCACATCTGAGGAAAATGTTGATATAAACTATAGCTCCATCTCATTTCCACCATCGCTGTGCGTTTACATTGTCTGTACAAAACATTTAAATTCCTATGTGCCTATTAGTTTCATTCACTAGCTAGCATTGTGATGGCTAGCCATGTTTCCTAGCCGCCTAGCAACAGTCTTCACTGGTTTATTTTCAATTATACTTTAATACATATTTTTTTTAGCTGTTTATTTCTTTGTTATCTTATTAAAAGAAAGCTGAGTCTGTAGATCGTGTTGCCTTTCTGCTATTCCGGGGTCTATCACCTGAAAAACGATCAAAGATCTTACACTTTCCCCAGTATCAGATGCTGGTCTGAGTAGGCTGCATAATCGTTTTCCTGATTAAATATATAAATCTCTGTAATTTGGTGCTGTGTAATCTAAAGCTGTTGGAGATTATGGCTTTTTATGACAAAAAAATTGGTTGTCGTAGTAACAGGAACTGCAAAAAAAAGTTACAGGATTTACAGGGATTTTTTGTGTGTGTCTATATATGTGTGTATATATGTATGTATGTATGTATGTACATATATAGATAGATAGATAGATAGATAGGTAGATAGATGTGTGTGTCTGTATATGCTAGATGTGTGTGTGTTTTCCTGGTATTAAAAGCCTTATTAAGAGACTCCTCAATGGTGCCGATGGATAATGGATGAGGAAGGGAGGCGAGTGTTTTCTCAATAAGATCTATGATTTATGCAGTCTCTCTCTCTCTCTCTCTCTCTCTCTCTGCCTTTTTCTCTGTGTCTCTTTTTCTCCCTCTGGGTCTCTACGTATTT
>JAOTRN010000026.1:12050656-12062683 GCA_028566695.1 Bagroides melapterus | reverse complement strand
AGAAAAGAAAAGAAAAGAAAAGAAAAGGAAAGAATGTCATTTATAGCTGCTATAATATTCCATAACACTTAATGTAACTGTATAAAAGGAATTAAAGACCTCCCTGTTGTTATTATTATTATTTTACTATAACAGGCTTTAAGAAGAGTGTACAAATGAAGCGTATTATAAGCTAAATAATTCCTAATTTCCTGACTTTTTGTCTCAGAGTAAAGGCGGCATCCTGTCCAAGGCCTGCGATTACATCCAGGAGCTGCGGCAGACCAACTGCAGACTCCACGAGAGTCTCCAAGAAGTAAAGAGAGTCCAGATGGACAACGAGATCCTCCGACAGCAGGTAAGGCCGCCTGCTACGAGCTCAGCCTTGCCAAAATAAAAAATAAAAACGCCTCGCCAAGATCATGACATTTTGAGAAAGAAATACTTAAAGGAAGCAGAAAATAATAGAGAACCATATCAAAATAAAAAAAAAAATAATAATAATAAGCAATAAATTCAGAAACGAAGAGTGCGTGAAGCGTTAGGTAGCGTAATTAATCTCATGAGGGCGGATCTCTTCTGGGTCTGTGATAATTACACTCCTTCGCTGAACTTCATCTCAATGCATCACGTATTTTTACAGTTGTTTTTGGTTGCAGTGTGACCAGAGTAATGAGGTCATGCCAGTCCCAAAAAAAAACTGATTAAAATGCCATCTGGGAAGTTTGCAGAAGAAATAGTTCAGTGAGGATTTTAATTAACACCTTTTTTTGTGTTAAGCATTCAACGTAATTCTGTCAAGATGCTCGCTTTCTGGCATTTACTTCAGTAGTTTTGCAGTGAAACTCACTAGATTTCAATAAATGCTCACGTAAATGATTATGTACTGTAAACTCAGCCATGCTGCTGCTTTCAAAGAAAAAAAACAAAACAGGAATACTGGTTGTCCCAGATGGCTGGTGCCGAACGTTTCTGTGAACGTGAAGACGTGAACTGTGCAAATTCATGTTAGTAGGTTAAATTAAATCACATTTCTGTCCCAAATCACAAGGCTGGTGGTGTTACTCAAACCAGGACGCGTTTCGAGGATGAGATTTTAGCAGAAAGTTTTTGGATATTACTTTTGTAAAGAAGCAGATATTTTATTCAAAATGAAATCAACTGCTTTTAAAATGTTCTGCTTCCTGGAAAATTGTGTGAATTTGATTTATTCCTCCAAATCACCTATGGAGCAGGAAACGTGTCACTACAATCTGAAGTAATTTTTCAAATCTGGATTTTAGGTTGTTATAAAATGTTATTTCTAACTCGGACATTCTTTCCAGGAAACGATTTTCCCACCTACAAATTCTTACAAGTCAGATTTGTACGATTTAAATTCATATTATATTGACCCTTTTCTCCTTCCGTAGTCATTCCTTAGTAATAACATTATAGTTACGCTGATGCTCATGTTTAGGAAGGAAATATGTAAAAATTAAACACAGCTTATGCTTATGTTAATGTCTTTCTGTGAATTTTAGAAAATTTTATTCTACACCATATGTTCAGCTTAGTGTAATGATCATTAGCCTAACAGTAATTTTCACATTTGTGCGCTAGTCAAGCTACTTTGGTTTTTATGGTAAGTTTGTCACTGACACTTGAGGAAAAAAATAACACTTCATCTGTCAGGGGAGAAATTGTGAAATCAAAGCCAGATTGAAACTTTGTCAGCATGACAGAGAGAGGAGGATATGCAAACTATGCAAACTTATGCTAGCATAAAGATGAGCTAACAGTGTGAAGCAAGCTGTGTGCTTCACAGAAGGATTGCCTGTAAAACTGTAACGAACAAAGAAGAAAATGTCAGATTTTTCTAGAGATATCTGTATTTTTTTTATCGATAAGCTGAACACTGTGTGGAAACTATTTGACAGTGTGCTAACTCGCTGCTAGGGTAACTCTGAGGCAAATTAGTGCTTTATTAGCAGGACTAAACAGTCAGTGTTCAGCAGTTCTAACTACAAAATTCAGAAGTTTTCTGGATTAAACTTCTGGCTGACTTCTGAAGTAATTTTAACCTGTTGGTTTCAGATGGAGGAGCTGAAGAACGAGAACGCTTTGCTCCGAACGGAGCTACAGCAGCACCGAGCCGACGTAGAAGTCACAGACGTGCCATCGCATTGAGCCTGACAGAGATTCTTACTTTAACAAACGAAGGACGATTTTTTTTTTCCAAATTATCACGGACTAAACGAGAAACAGGACGCTGCTCCAGAGCGATATCCTGATGCAAAAAGCGTTCTAAAGCGTGCTTTAGTTTATTCTTGTCTATTTATTGTGTTTTTCTATGAGAACTATGTAATTTTTTTTGTCAGATTAACCTTTTTACCTATTTTAAAGCTTTTTTTAATAACTCTGCTCATGTTTTGTTCCAGTTTTGCTATTCACTTTGCTTCCGTTTGCAGTTTAAGCTTTTTGGTTAAATCACTCACTAACAGTAGAATTCATTCAGTAGGTAAAGTCACTAGCAATAATTTTATATTATTTGAACCTAACTGCGACTGAGCTACCATTTATTTTAGCGTACATCATTCTTACACCCATTAAAGCAAAACTCCAGAGCTTTTCAACCTGATCTCCATCCACTGCATCTAAAAAAAAAAAAGTGTCAAGACCTTGAACAAGAATTTCAAAAGAACAACAAAAATTAGTTTGTTTAAGTTTTACTTTGAAGACTAATGTCAGAAACGTGAGTGAATGTTTTTATATAGATATATTTTTTTTAAGTGTAACTTCATATATAACAATAATACAGTACAATACGATAATACAATAATACAGTACAAATAAATCTTCCTGTTTCCAGATCCAACTAATTAAATTTTTTTTTTTCATTGTCACGTCTCTGAAAGGGTAAAAATGTACAGCTTTAGAAGTTTAATTTCAATGAGAAATATCTATGAATAACACACTGGACTCTGGAGAAGGTTTAGGATCCATATTAATGGAGGGTTTATTAAGAGTATCAATACATCTGCCAAAAAAAATCTAATTAAAAAAACTGGCAAGGAGACGAAAATCAGTAAACGTGAAACAAACAACAATACCAGAGAATAAATCCAAAATGTAGTCAAAATACCAAGCACTACTGAAAACGGCGTTAACTCTGCCTACATTTGCCATCGGAATGATCCTACATCCCAGTTCTGAAGTGGTAATTACGAGCATGTCATATATTCATGTTTTCTTCTTGGAAACGACATGAAAAATGGACGAAACATGAAGATAATGGTTGCTGAGCTACATAAATGAATACGGCTAAAAGAGCACGTGCTAACTAGTAAACAAAATCTGTCTTTCTGAAAATTTACTATCCTTTGCTAGGTTGAAAATTTAAGACTCTTCCCATATTGGAAACTTTCTGATGGGAGAAATTGCTCCAGTTGTGACTTGAGGGATTGTTCATGAGTAACATCCTAGTGGAAAATTTACTATAATTCTGATAGCATATGATGGCAGGATTCTATTCAGTGCATAAAAATAAATTGGGGTCAATCAAAGGTCATGGTAGATCTGAGCAGATTGTGACCTCTGCTGGCAGGGAGGGATAACGTCCTGAGGCAGTGTTTATTTGTAGAAATGAACAGCTGTCCTTAGAGTCATTTCAGAAGTTCAGTGAAAATATGGAGTAATTGGATTTTTCTGGACGTTCTTTTCTCGTCACGAGGAAATATATAGACATTTAGTTCCGTGGTCATCAGACCCAGGATACAAACACAATAGACGGAGATCATAAACGTGATAAATGAGTCTTTAGAAGTAAATTTTGTGTTAGGCGTAAAGCAAAAACAGCTGCATATAGCCATCTGAAAGGGCATGGAATCGGTGATGGATAACGATCCATGTGTAATGAAACTCACTCTCACACCTTAATGGGCTAAACAGGCTGAATTTGTCGCTAAAAGCTCGCACATTTCATGTGTGAAAAAGCAGTTTACAACTGAGGGATCTGTTACATTACTCTCCACCGACAAGCCTTCAGGCAATCTGGTTGCGGTTAGAGCTCTTTTTTTATTTCGTAATTTTACTTCTGCAGTATCAGCCCAAGCAGCTTTACACACATGCTGAGATGTTTAAAGAACAATTTGGCCAAAAATGGATTCCTTTTACCCCAGAACAGTAGGTTGGAAGTGATTCACATGATAATATAGTTCCAGTTGATTTGCACACTAGAGTTTCTCGCATTCTTTTTTTTTTTTTCCTGATTCTGCTATTTTATCAAACTGTTTACGTACAAATGGTATTACTGATTACGACCTGTCTTTTGAAAGAGTCTGTATTCTGAAGATTACGCTTGCTGTTTGCACGATGGTAAGCTTGAGGCTATAAGCATCCGATGCTTGTTATCTGCAATAGCCTCAGAAGTGTGGTGCTAAAAATGAAAGAAGCTAACGTCAGACACGGAAATTCTTGGCTGACTGATGGCATTTGGAAGGATTTTGTGTGTTTTATTTTTGGCTAAACTCTTCTTGTCACTTCTGACATAATAAATGTATGAAATTAAGAAATTAAGAACTGGAAGATGTTTCTTTGTTCTTCTTTTATCCAATTTGAAACTTCATCCATCAATTTTAGTATTTACTTTATCCTTCTTAGGATCACAGTGGATCTGGAGTCTATATCGGGAATACTGGGCACAAGTTTTTGTTTTTTTGTGTTCAATATTTTTTCAGCCAGAATCTGTGGAAAATGGACAGTCATTTTAATTTTTTTTTATTAAATTCTGTGTGAAATCTTGTAATGATTTGTACAGCTGGGAGAAATCTAGAGAACTCAAATGAATCCCATACAAATATGTGGAGAAGATGCACAGAAACACAGTTATCTGAGTTTAGGATTGAAGACGAGAAGTTGACAAGTAACTGGTAATAGTAATAAGATTGAAAGATGAACAAATAAAAAGTACGACGATCTAACATGAAACTTATTTAAACATAACTTTTTAATCAAATTTGGAAAAATACTGGCCTCAAACACTGGGCAGTTGGGGTGAATTTGACTGTCAGTTTTTTTTTTTCTTCTCTCTTATTTTCCCTCTAAATCTAGTAGCTTAGCCAGGATTATGATTTCCATCCTAAGCTCATCATTAGCCTAAAAATTCATCTCAGGTATCAGGTAAAATCTCAGCCTGAATATATGCATTGTATCACAAATGAAATAAATTGGATCAGTACCAGCTGGTACACACTTACATATTCGAGTTTTAGGTGCTGCATTTATATTTGCATTCCATTAGCGGCAGACTTCCAAGCAGGACCGAATCTAATCCGAGCCCTGAGCTGAGCGGTCTTACGATTTCAACTTGCTACCACAGGAACTGCTAGCGTGAATTTAACTTATTGAATTATGTATCGTCTGTTCTGTTTTGTATTTTTTTGTCTGTTTTACAAGAAGATTTTCAAATCTCCAGCACTATTGGCCTTGAAGCCAGCAATAATAAAGCAATAAAACAAAGTGAACAGCACAGAGACGTGAGTGTGTGTGTGTGTGTCTGGGTGTGTGTGTGTGTTGGGGGGCAGTTGTAACTGTTGAAAACAGCTGTTTTAATAAAACATGCTTCGTAGGTCTCAGAGTATCTCATTAAAGAAATTATGTTAGTTGCCTTCTGGGCACAGTTATGTCAACTACGAACGATCACTTGAGCTTTTGAGCTGGAAAAAGTAACAGAGCCGTCTTTAAAGGAACTCTGCTGAAAAAAAACCCATTTTTTTAAAATATATACAGTATATAAATACGTATATACATACACACATGGTATTAATAAATTATATGTAATTAAAATATTATTATTTTTTAGTAGTGAGTTCCTTTCTTCTTTGGATGTATGTATATAATCTAATTTTATTTACATAAAATATTTAAAATATATTTTTCTTTATATATCTTTTATAATATATATCTGGTAAATTCATTGAATATTTTCTATTATTAGTTAGTGTTATTAGGGTTTAGTTATTATTATTAGTGGGGGGTTTTTCTATCATATTATTTTGGCTTAATTCAAACATTATTATTATTTTAATATTTATTATTTATTATTTTATTTTAATATTTTATGAATTTTGTATTTTTATTTGTTCAGTGTTTTTTTTTAAATTTGTTAAAAATACTAAAGATACATGTAAAATTGGAATGTCTAGAAATATGCTTAATGGTCTAATATTTGTTATGAATTTCACAAAAATTAAATATATATAACTTTTCCTTGGTTCGAGACGTTTGATTCCCATCATATGATTTCAAATAAAATATATTAATTAAGTTACTGGTTTAAATTATGTTGCAGAAAAACACATTATAGTGTATGGATTTAGTGACACCATCTTTTTACCATCATCTTTATTGACCCTCTCTATTGTTATTAAAAAACACAAAATCTTTGAATTAGCGAACACTGTTTCCTTCCATTGCCTTTTTCTCAAGAGATACCTTATAGATTGCATCCCTGCTTATAAATGATCTTTTACGTGTTACCACAAGGAAGAGACTTGTTGATAATAAATGCTAAATGAGACGACATCAGGGAGAAATGGGAGTCTGGACGAAATCGGCTGCAGTTAAAAGCGCCCGCTGCGATCCGACGTTAGCAGCCTGAATAGAAGGAGCAAGACTTCTGCGTGTCATAAATCTGCTCTGTCATGTCTCAGCTCATTGTTCATCTCATGCACCTGTCTAGCTGTCTTCTCTACTCTGTGTTGCTTTTTTTCCTGCTTCATTCAGCTCGTTCTTGCCTTTATTCAACACTGTCTAACTTTCACTTTCCTTCTTGAGCCCTGTTTTTTTTTTTTTCGCTCTAGCTTGTTCGTCAGCCCACAGTCAGACAGACTACCACATATAGACAAGCACATTCAGGCGTCTGTGTGTCCGCCGTTTTGTTTGACTGATCTCTGAACCCTCGCCGGGCCTTTCCGCAAGTGTTTACCGCCCGCCTCAGGATTCCTGCAACTACATAACCTTTAGCTCTGGTCTATCTCTGGTGTGTCCTGTCAAGCACTCAGATTGCACATAATATGTTTTTAAATAAAGCTCATATTGTGGTATGATTCTGCTCCTTAAAAAACATTCTGAATAAACTGCACTTATTTCTTATTAGAAGTTATAAATAGTAAAACAAATAAAAATCACATTTGATTTGTTGTGATTGTGGGTATTTTGTAATTTGTGCTTTTTTCATGCAAAGGCCAAGAATAAGCTAGCTAATAACAAGCTTAGCATTTTCGCTAGCTCAAATATAAGCCATAATGCCTTTTATATGACATTGTAAAGACATAGTAAGAATGAAAAGAAAATAAAACTGTCAGGAATATCAACATTTTCCTCAGATGTGTTGGAAAATTTCCAAAAAAAAAAAAAAATTAAGCACTTTAAACATTTTTTATGCTTAAACTTAGCATTAACTTAAGATACAGAACTTCCATGGCTTCCTTCATATTGGGGAATATAAATAACGCATCAGAACATGTGAATTTAAGGCCATCTATATAACCTACCATAATTCTCCACAAGACTGAGCTTCTTATAACCACGATAAACACACCTCCGGGGAAAATCATAGCATTAAACTCTCAGCTACATGCTGAGGAAAATAATTGTGTAGTCTATTTTTTTTTTCAAAAGCAATAACTTTACACTGCGTCTACAGCAGCGTGTACACATCTGTGGGAACTGTTACACCAGACAAAAGCTAGTTATATTTTTCCAGACAGTACAACCTGAACAGCCCTGAAAAAGTGAATGCTTTTTTCTGTAATCTTTTTCTGAAAAATTTTCAAATAAGCAATGGAGTGCAGATGGTCTGATTCAGGTCTGGATCTGAGCAACATGTGACACTTTTATTTTATTTTATACTTTGATCACTTTGTTTTATGCTTTTTGTTTGTTTTATGTGAAATGTGAAATTTACTAAATCAGAAAGCAAAGAAAATGAAACGAGATTTTTAAATACATAACGAGTTTAAAACATTTTAGCATTGTATCCACTGTATATTGTCTCTTTTCTCTTTTGATACGTCTTTCCGTATCCCCAGAAACTTTCCGCAGCACTACAGCTAATGTGCTTGATGTGCTCAATTTGACCTTGTAGTTCCGTTTATCAGTTCATATCTAAAGAAATATGTCACATGGCATTTTTGGTTCACAGTAGAATTGATTCAGCATCAAAACGCTTTGTCACTGTAGTTGAACCAAGCGAGCATTAATCGAAAACCGGACCGAAATCAGATTTTGGTCTACACCCGAGTTCGATTGCTGTTTTCTCACCAAAACGAACTGCACCAAACAAACCAACAACAACAACAAAATTCATTTTCATAAAAATAGGGAGAAAGCTGAGTTAACATGTTTATATGCTGACCAAAAAAACCATCCGAGTCAGCATTTTTATACGTTGCTCAATCAAAAACATTCCCTACCACTGTCTGCAATTCAGCCGTTGTTAGAACTCAAACTTAATGTGTTGCCAAACTGTTTCACTTCCTTTTATTCATATTTTCTTGACTATTCTACTTTATAAACACTTCTATAGTGGATGTAGTCTGGCTGTTCGGTCTGTGCGGCTTGTGTGGATGGTTTTCTATGGATGAATACAGCTAGACTGCTTGCTGCTTTTATTTATTCATACAGGTTCATCCCATTATACCCTGACACCTCTCATCTAGGGCTTCAGTAATCACTGCACATTGCTGCTTTCCTTCCACTATTCTCAAATAACGAAGCAGCAATTTCACTCTTAACCAAATAAACAAGTGGTCTGGAACAGGAAGTGATGTGTTGCAGGAGGAGACGCAGTACACAGACAGCATACATGAGGACGAGAGGAAGGCCGTTGCTTCACATACTGCTTCACTGCCACAGGGCTGGAGAGCATGACTAGGCTTGGGTTTATTTGAACAGATTGGCCATGTAGTGAAGGACTATCTATATTTTTATTGAATTGAGGGTTATCTTGTCTAGTTGGCCCCATAGTTTGGAATAGAGTTTGTCTGAATAAGCTGGAACATGGCTTAATTTAATGATTGAAGCCCAGATGTGGGTCATTGTTGGCTGTATAGCTTGCATGACCATTGGGACATGGATGAGTGGTTGATCTGGTTTATGGTGTAGTGTGGAAGAAGGGTAGTCTAGTTGACCCTGTGGATTGAGATGAGATTGGCTTTTTGACCAAGCATTTGTGACTGCTTGACTGGTGGTGTTTGGAACAAGGATGGTTTTCAGACCATTGTTAGGTTGGCTGTTTAGTTTGTGGGTTGACATTAGATCTTGTAAAAGATTGGACCCTTTGACTGGCTGGTCCCTTTTACTTTTGTCTCACAGGTTAACTGGTTGTTCTGGTTGACCCTGCCATGTGGAACAGGGTTGTTTTATGAACCAAGGGTATTGTACAAGGTTGGTATGTTGACAATATAGGTTGAAACTTAGTGGATTATTGCTGGTTTGGGACAGGATGATTGGTTGATAGTGGAGTTTGAGGCCTGTTGGATTACGGGACAGTGTTAAGTGGATGGTCTCAGGATTTGTTGTCTGTGTAGTTTAGGCATAATTGAACCCACAGTATGAGTAAGGCTAGGTATCACCTTATCGTAGTGACCTAAAAACAGGGCTGCATTTTTAACTTTAATATGCTGACATGCACAAAAGAGATTTACCAATTATCTTTTTTGTAATAGTTAATAAAAGCTGTAACCCATAGGGTCAGCTTTTGAATAAATAAATAAATAAATAACGTGATGTAGCATTTAAATGGCAGAAAAGAGAGAGAGCACATAAGTAATTGAGTAACTCCTTTTGCGTGAATAGAAACTGTGAGCCTGACAAATTATTTCCTGTCATTTTACAAATAAGCATGTCTTCTGACCTGGTTTCATAATAACCCACTCTGTTTTGGGCTTTTTCTGGCCAGATTTGTCCAGTTAATACTAACAGTCATGGTTAGTTTTTTTGTTAGTTGTAGTACATAGTCCGGGAGGTGTGGGGAAGGGCGATGAATCGGATCAAAACAAGAAACAGAGCTGAACAGACGCTTCAAGGGATGAATTAAAGAGCGGAAACGTGTGTATTAGTACTAGTGGCTATACTAGAGAGAGACAGAGGGGTTACTGACCTAGACCAGAAGAGAGGGAGTTAGGGGGAGTGTAGTGGAGTGGCGCCTGTCACGGTGATAGTGTGCGTCTCGCTGGTGCCAGCTTCTGTTTGACCAGAAGATCGTCTATGATAGTGCTGGCGTCCCTTTCTCGGGGCACACAGACAGAGACAGACACGTACACCCGCACATGGAAAATGACAGCTACATCATCAAAAGTGCAGGTGTAGGCCATTCGGCATAAGAAAAGTCATCAATTCTTAGATGTATTATAATAGAGAAATTCTGCATTGTTGCACAAAAGGTCATAATCTGACTTTTACATACATTATGCTTTTTTTTTTTTTTTTAAATGTCAACTGTATGAAATATTTCTAATGAAAAATGAACTCTATTGGCTAGGGCTGTCAAATACTTTTAAAAAATGATATCTAACATTTTCAACTAACATTAGTTGAAAAGTTTAGTATTCAAATGCATTAAATAATGAATGATTCTATCATTTTACTGCCAGGGATAAAATGAACATCACAAGTAGCTCTGGACTGTTTGTATGAAATAAACAATATTAGGTCAAAATTGTCTTGCTTGCTCGAGCATCACAATTAAAATAAAGGGCTGTGTCATTTTATCATAAAATATAATAATGGTTTTGTTAAATTTTATCCATGTTCCCCACAGTGATGCTTTGTTTTTTTGTGATGATTACATTTATTTTACATTTACATAGAAATCCCCCCCCCCCTTTTTTTTTTTTTTACAGAATGATCGACTCAGAACAGTGGCTGGAAACGGTTGAGGATTCATACACTAAATATGTTCATTTAAAAAAAGAAAAAGAAATATGAGTATTTCATTTAAGAATTGCATGTGATGAGTGATAAATGCATTTTATTGTAAATGTATCAATTGGGACATGAATACTGGCAATGAAATTTGTTTTAACAAATTAAAATCGATCATATGATATAAAAATGTTTCATTTATACGTTTTTCTTCACATTTCTGAGGGTGTGGATAATCTAACACACACACACGCACACACACACAAATTGAATAGTTAAAAATAACAGAAATTTCACATTACAAATGTGTGTACATATATATATATATATATATATTTTTTTTTTTTACACAGTTTTATTCTAATGCTATTAAAAGATTAAAATAAACCTATTAGCAGACTTGGCCTCCAAAAAACTGACACACTTAACTGAATTTTCTAATTATACCAAACACATTGTTAGTTTATAACGCTGGATTTTTCTAATGATTTTTTTTACTCTGTATCATGTTAAATACCATTTAAGGTATTTTCAATAAACTATTTTCAATAAACTACAGCGCAGATCATTTTGTATTTCTGTACCAAAGATGGCAAATGAAAATGAGTAAAAATTACAGAAACCTTACTTAGAAAAGATCCTTGCATAGAAACAAATAATGTTTCTCAGTGATTTTGGAGAGCAATTATTTATTAAATGCACCATTTAGAAAAACAAAACAAAACACTGATGAAATCCAATTAATAATCATTGTGTCCATAACAACAGAACATAAAATTATAATGACCCCATGTTCGTATTTAAGCAGAAGCCATTCAGGGTTATATTTATTGACTCAGGCTTGTCAGCTACTCCTAGTCAATATGCAGTGGCAAAAGGTTATCGGTGGATGAGACAGGCTGACGCGTGGACTTTTTCATGACTCAAGATGGGGAAAGTGTTATGCAAAAATTCTTGAACATGACTCAGCACAGAGGCTGAGGTCTCTCCCAAAATTCATGAGTCTATGTTTTATTCTGTCAGTAGATATAAGCTTGGGCTAATATATTATAGGGAGGAGATTTCTATCTATCTATCTATCTATCTATCTATCTATCTATCTATCTATTGACCTTGTATTGAAAATGGACACACAGTCTC
>JAOTRN010000026.1:11977733-11988724 GCA_028566695.1 Bagroides melapterus | reverse complement strand
TGCGACCGTTAAAGCAGGAAGCTGAGGTAACAAGCCTCAGTGGTGGGCTGGAGGACAGATTTCCTCTGGGGTGTCTGTGTACCAGAGCGAGGATTAGTAAGAGGTTTTAGTCTGAAACATCCATCCGGAATCCTACTCCCTTTCAAAGCGTGCGGCTCTTTTGTCTGTCTCTGATTTACATGCCAGTCGGGACTGCTCGAGGTAATCATGGCACTCCGTAGGCCGTGGGCGACTGGAGCTCTTCCTACTTCAGGTGCACGTGCTTTATTTTTTTTTTCAGAGCTCTCCATGGACCTGCGTGTGAGCTGACGAATCCAGGTTGTGTTCCACTGCATGAAGATTTCAGACCTTCATTGGGAAGAACCCAACCCTGTTAGGATCCTGGGGCAGCTAGAGATCTACCTGCTCCAGTTGGAATCCGCTTCATGAAGCTTTTGGTCATTCTAAGAGGAGATACTATCTACATGTGGTCTTTGAGGACAACAATCACCCTCCAGTGTCACTTAAATGAGGATGAGGTTCCTCTCAAGGTTTCTTCCTCTTCCATCTAGCAGTTTTTCCTTGCCACGGTCACCACAGTCAATTCAATCTTCCTCAATGGGGATAAATACAATTAATCTTGAATTTTTGTATTTCTTAGTATTTTGTTAAACTCTTTATTATGTCCATGTTCCGTAAAGCTAAACGAGACAATGTCCATCGTCAAAAGTGCTGAACAAATAAAATTGAATTGAATTGAACTGAAATGTTGTGAGTTTGAGCGTTACCATGTATACTGTAAATATCGTGCATAATCCTTGTTTTCGGCCCGTATGCCAAGAAATCGTATGCTAATTTGTTCACCTTGCAGCCAAACACGGTTTCCTTTGAAGTTTCTCTGGTGCTATTTCCAGAAGCTTGTACCTGCTTGTTTGGAGGAAAATAAATTGCTTGTTCGATGATCTTCTACCCTTGTGACACGATCCCTACTTGCAGAAAAAAGCTAACAAACGGACCGTCGTTACACCCACGTGCTGCGATCTCTCGCATCCGTTCAACAAAACGCTAAAACAAAGAGCAAGTAATGAAGATCAATCAGAGCCAGATGTTTCTGATTTCCGCCGCAGCTTTAAACATGACAGTTTGTGTAACGATACATTTGGCACCAAACACATGGAAAACATCATGCTTGACGAGATGCATTAAATCCCAGACGGGAAAATCTGTGATTTCAGTGGATGCGCTAGCGAAGACGCACTTTCTTTATTTTATTGTTTGTTCATTTGTTTGGGGAAAGATTTTCTCCACCGTGAAAAGACAGATGCAGTGACGGTGATGCAAGCGCTACTAGACCGAAGGTGCGTCCCAAATCACAGTTACGCACTATTCTACCGCTTTGTAGCGTAAATGGCGTGTGTAGCGTGTTCAGACTAAACAGTGTGGAATGTTAGACACTACATTTACTCAACACTCGCAGCTTTAACTTGTTCAACCTTACCCAAGGCTTATTTCTGAGCCTCTTGCTTAATTGCTCAATTTAAAATGAATATATCTCAGAAATTTGTACTCTTGTATGCTTAAGAATAGAATTTATCATTTCTATCCTGGCTAGGGTAAAAAACAAAAAATAAACAACATTTATTTTAATTATTAAAAGTTTTAATTTAAAAGTCTCCTCACAGAAAACACCACTTTTGTAAATAATTGTATGATTTTTTTTTTTTTTTTTTTTTTTTATTCATTTAGCTGCAGCTAAAGAAAACTAATCAACGTTGGTCCTTCTGACCAATCAGAATAAAGAACCCCACAGCTCTGTGACATTAAAAAGTTATAACTGTGTAATAATGGCTTAGAATTCTCATAAATCTCCAAACTCTAAGAACTCCAGACATTTTTAAAAGCAAACCAAATCAAAAGAAAGCAGTCTGCCGAGTAGAGTTTCAGTTATTTACACTTTAAATTCAACTTCGTTTTGTGTTGCACTAAAAAAAAAAATTTTACGATGTGTGCAATAAAAGAAAGGCTCGACCCGGAGCAATGCATATGCAATACTCAGTGATGCTTCGCTGATTAATTGCTTTTCAATGGGCCGAGCAGTAAATCAAACGTAATTAATGCACATCGTATTCTCCATTGTTCTCTGAAAGCACGTCTCTGAAGTGCTATTAAAACATGGCGGCTTTTATCTACTGAGCCGAGCATCTGCGTGAGCATGATACGTGTCATTCAGACCTTGGCTAATTGACATTCGTGAGATTTCCCTCGTCTCCTCTGCGGTGTCATCGGTCTGTCCGAAGCAGCAGACGGCTCGGCCCCGCTAGAGCTCAGTGCATCCTGAGCGCTTGACCTTGCGAGGACACGACATGCAGTCGTGTCGGTTATGTCTCACATCCTGGATATTTTGAAGAACATGCCATGGGGGAGTAGTTCTAATGAAAGTACAAGGGCATTAGGGGTAGAAAAGTCGAAATCATTACAAAGTGGGAACATAAAGCTTCACATTTACTGTAGTGTCCTTTGAAATTTTAGCTGTGACTCAATTGAGACCAGAACGCTTGAAAGGGTCGATTCATACGTGTACAAAAACTCTGTTCACTGGATTTGGATGTTTTATAAGTAAGGTTTACTGATTAACAAACTTGATTGTATTGGTTTAAATTAGAATTACTTTTTTATTATATTTGGAATGTAAATGATGTATGAAATAAAAAGCTTGACTGAATAAAAAAACCCTGCAGTTTTGCCTAAGTTAGGTTTTTAGCTAAGTATTATTTCCCTGTATCTTTAAAGTGCTTCGATTAAATTGATATCAGTGGAATCTCTAATGTTCTCTAATGTTCTCTAATGTCTAAAATTCTGCTATTCAAAACTAACGTGTTGATGTGACAATCAAAAAAAAAAAAAGTATAAAATAATACCAACTGAAAAATAATATCAACATTTTGCAGATATTTAACAATATCTGAATAGGTCTGAAGCAAAGTAGTATCTTTTGTTACTTTAATAAAATAGGATATACAGTTTAGACCTGAAGATATTGCAAGATAATTAATTTTTTTTTTTACATTTTTTTAAAACAATATCTAACACTTGGTATCGGATCAGTGCCATCTCTAAAGTATTTTTTTTATTTCATTTGTTTATGCTTTTATTTTTTTCCCTGTATCATCTTTATAGATCTTTTCTTTTTTTACTTTTATCTTGAACTCAAATGAAACGTGTTACATGTGAAATGTCTCGTTTTTGTGTAGGTTATTTTCCCTCCAGTTCTAACCTACTACATGTCATGTCGTGTGTACGGTGTTTCTGCTGTACACACTGTCACGAGGAGGAGGAATACCGCAGTACCTGCACACTTTCCCTATAAATCACTTTAATATTCTGTTCTCGCTCCTTTCTTCACCCCGCCCCTCCCGTCCTTTGATTGGCCATCTCGTCTTCCTTGAGCCACGCCCCCGCTTGGAACTGGCCGGCCGCTTTTCCTCCTCGAGCTGCCAATCAGAGCTCGTGCGGGCTCCGCTCTAGTCTCTGCCTCGCGCTAACTATGCGCGTAGTGTCGCGCTGATCCGCTCGCTCGCTCGCGCCGCATTCCGAGAGAGAATCCGTAGGGGGAGATACACCAGTGAGTGCGCGCGCTCCGCGATAAGCCCTTCTTTTTCACTTCAGCACTTCGTCTGGTCCACTCGGGCGCGTGCGGGGATGCTCTTTGCGTGAGGGATATTTGCGTGCCTGTCGGTCGCTTTTCTCTTGAGGGGTCACTTTGGAGCAAGAAGGAGAGGGAAAAGGCACGAGGAGGAGACAACAGACCCTGTAAATTTCGCATCTAAGACATTTTTTGGAACATCTGTAGTAAACAAGAGCAGAGGAAGAGCGCGTGCTGTGCGCTCTATGCGTTTTCTGTCTCCCTCTCCCTCTATCTCTTGAAGAAAAACAAACAAACATAAGGACAACCTGCTGAATTGCATTACGGTGCTCGAGGAGTGATACAGCGATTGAAACTCGTAAACATGAACCGCGCGATCTCAATCTTCACTGCTTTGCTCCTGGCGCTGCTGCCTGAAGGTAAGTCGCAAAGGATCGCGTGCTGGAAATACCGAATGTCCCCGCTTTATCTCTCTCTCTCTCTCTCTCTCTCTCTCTATTACACACACACACACACACACACACACACACACACTTTCTCACTCTCTCTTGTGCGCGTCTCGCCTCGCGCTCTGCTTCTGCTCGTGCGCTTCTCCAGTCGCATACTAATGCGCGCTCCGTCTGTATGCCGAGATTTTTTACATTCTTGAGCACATTTAACTTTTTCCTCTCCTTATTTGTTTAGGATTTTCAAACATGCTGCTTGAAGCTTAGTGCGCAAAAGGGTTTCGCCTTAACAAAAGAGAAAAATAACTTAAAAGTAATAAGGTAATCTGTCCCGGTGAGGGATGCTTGTTTCTTACTTGTAAGGCACGCCTATTTATTTATTTATTTTGCAAATCACGCCCACTTGACAGCAAGGCCGCTTGAGCGCTTTAAACATCAACCAGTAACTTTGTTTTCCATAGTAACGTATTTATTTATTTATTTATTTTCACAGTTCAGTGTCAGAAGAGTGCATTAAAATGGCGGCTCAATAGCATAGTGGTAAAAGATGATCATTTGACAACCTTATATGGTTAAACGTCATAGATCGCTTCAGTAAATGGTGTGAAGGACAGACAGATGTTCAGTTTGTGGCACTGAAGTCCATCTTCAAAAGAATTAACAGGTATAGATTGCCTCATATCCATCCATGCATTTTCTTTATATGAACTTGGGAATTTACTGGGAATGTTCCTTTTCACACTAATTATTAGGTGTGGATCGTGTTCGGCCATTACATCTGCTTAAATGTAGCGGCTGCTTGGGGTTGTGTTATGTAATTCATTATATTTATTTATTGATCTTCTGAAACACAAAGTGCCACCATTGCATTTTTTTTTTAAAGCTGCTGCTCATGTTGCATCACATAAGATATCACGTAAGCGATATCTACCTCCTTCAGCATACACAAGTTCAGAGATTCTGGCACGTGATTGGCTAGCGTCTGAATGACTGACAGGAGAGAGAGAGAGAGAGAGAGAGAGAGTAGGCCATCCCTCCCACACTAACACACCGTACCATTCCAACGTCTGTCAAAACGTATTAATCTGTCTGATTGCTGGAGGCTCTGTCATATGAGTCATTCTTATTCATCAGAGCATCACCACTCCCACCCTCCCCATTTTCTATCCATTTTGGTCATCGTGCCAATTCCTACACACAGCCAGCTCTAGCGGTCTTTCAGATCAGAATCCAAACCGAGTATACCCAACGTTCCCTAAACGCTGGACTCACAACCTTCTCGTCAATAGCACATAATTCACCATTGAGTTTATTTATAATAATCATAAGAAGGACAACCAGCTGGAGCACTGTAGTCTGTCTAGAGCACTAGGTCCAGTGGGATTTCCAGGAGGTTGTAAAAGTTCTGGACATCACAACGCAACAGTAATAAAAGTCATTCGATTTATTATTGCATTGTAATCCTTATCGGCTTTAATCCTTATCGTACACTTGAATGGAATGGGTTTAATCCAAACCTCGGTAAAGCAAAAAAAAAAAGAGTATAAATAACGTCAGCTTGGACTTTATCGGTTACTTCTGTTGGCTGAAATTTCCAGAATAAAGAGCTGTAATAAAAATGCTGACTCTGACTCCACGTGTTTGTAACGTTAACTAATAAGCCATATATTTAAGTAAGGTTTTTGTTTGTTTGTTTGTTTTTTCCTGATTTCTGCAACTACTTAGGACGCTAAGATTACAGACCCTCTAATCATGTCCTACATGTTCAGGATTCAGTGGAATTCTGTCACAGAAAGTTTTCCGAATCGCTTCGCTCTTGCTTTGTTTAACTTCTTTCTTTTCTTCCTGGTGGGATATCACCGCCGATCGCTATTCAAGGTTTATCTATGCGATTCATGAATATCTCATTAAGTACGTTAATAAGCAAGCGACGTAAACTTCCTCTGTGTCTCGTTTTAATCACACTTTTGCATTTATCATCATCACATCATCATCCAATCATGTTATCATTTCCTCTCCAAAGTCTTTGTGTTCAATCCTGATTTGATTTGTTTTTTTGTTTGTTTTTTTTTTGGTTGTTATTGAATCTCATTTTCTTCCGTTTTAAATTTCGTTCATGTTTCCTTTTTTACTCCTCATGTCTGTATTGCCAGCTTTCCTTTTATTACCGTGTCTTTTTTTTAATGCCAATGTTGTTAAATCACTTTGTGCTGCAAACAAATAATGTTATTCTAAAGTCGACAGAACGCCGATTTAATTGAATGTCAATGTGTTAAAACTGGATTTGGAATAAAAGAAAAACAACAAAACGCTTAATTACAAGCTGTCCTGTTTGAGCAGGCTTTAATGGGAGTGTTACAAACCTGAATTTTATCGGAAAGGTTAAATTGCGACAAATTCGTTTTGTTTGTACCGAAACATTCAGATCCTTTACTTGTGTCCATGCATTCGTGTAGAATTCATCTAGAAATCAAATCATTTTGCACCACTGTGACCACAGGAAACCTAAGAAAGAACGTTTCCTCTTTTACTGAGCAGCTTTATCAAAGCATGGTCTTGGTCATGGTCAAACGAGCACAAGGTGCTGCAAACGTCCTGCACGGGAAAGTTATTTATGAGCACGGAGCAGTGAAGCGAGCGTACAGAGGAAATGTCACAGGTGAGAGCGTTTCAGTTCTTCCAGCACCGAGACACGTGTGCTTCCAGGGTTCTCGCTTTGCTCATGAGTCAAGGTACAACTGACTCCAGTGCCATAAAACTAAAGAAATCCTCAGCACGAAGACTTCATTATGAGCAGCAAATCCTGCCTCAACACACGCTGGCAAGCGAATTCTCAAATCCAAGGAAGATCTTCCTCCAGTTCCAAGACTAAATTACTGGAGGCCCTGTTTTAAGTAGGATGAAGTAACGATAAATCGCAAGATACCAAAGTTGTGGCCGCAATGAAATACTTCATGGCCTCGATAAATCATTTAATTAGCCTCATAATTATCATGTGGCCTTGATTATATTATCTTGTTGCCTCAAAAAATTACCTTGCGCCATTAATATATCATCTCGTGGCCTCAGTAAAGCAATTTGTGTCTTCAATACATTATCTCATAATTATGTCACTCTATATTATTGTATCGAATTGCAGTGAATTAACTCCACGTATTATCTCGTGTGCTCAACAGATTATCTCGTCGTCTCGATGTATTATCTCGTAGCCTGAATATTATCATCTTATTCCGCTGGGCAACGTTTAAAATGTTTAATCGTGATTGTTCTGCACAAAATTCTATTTTAATTCTATTTTCAAAAGTACTGGTATGTGAACAAAAGTACTTTCATAATAAAACGTGTTAACGTGCGATAAAATAATCGTCGGTTTTAATTAAATAACACATTAACGTGACTAAGCTCTACTTACTGTAGAATATCTCATGGTTTCAATATTAGCCTCATTATATCGTCTCATCAACTCTATATTATTTCATTGCTTCAATATTCATTAGTTTGTTTCCTGAATATTTTATCTCACTATCTCAGTATATTCTTTTCAGGCTTAAATATTTTCCTCCGTCTCATCGGATTCTAGATTTTAAATACTACGGCCTCAACGTATCTCAGATCTCGGATCTCTTTGCCAGAATATAATCAATTTATTTCATTTCTTATTTCGTGTTTTCAGTACATTATATCGAGGCCTACATCGTACATTTGATCATTTCTTGATCATCGCTCGGCAAATAAATGCTGTATTTCTGTATTTTTATTGCTGTAAGACGACATCCGAATGAAAATTCTATACAAACTGTAGCAAGTTAAGAGTCCCGACGGTGTCCGTGAGGCAGACCTTCGATTTGAGCTCACGACCTTCTCCTTCTGGTCATTAGCACACAAGGCACTTCTGTTTTTCTCTCATATTCAAACCCAGCAACATTTACACACACACACACACACACACACACACACACACTTATATTACACGTTTACCCAGACCACTTCCTGCTCTTCACTTATACTGTATCTTGGGAATATAAATGATGAAAAGCTCACAGTAGAGGTCACAGCAGGTAAACATTTCAAGATGTTCTGTATATCAATTTACCGTTAAAAACTACGCTCGGAGTACGGTGCAGTAGAAGAATGTGGAAAAGTACTGTAAGTGTCATCTAAACACAGTTCACCTGCACTGACCTCGCACCACCCACAGAAAAACAGACTCTGGGGCTGAGTCAGAGTAGACCACGAAACACAGATAAACACGAGAGAGAGAGAGAGAGAGAGAGAGAGAGAGGAAGCACTTAGCAGATTGAGCCTCCTGTCTTGCTTGGAACGCATATGTCGGTGAGACGTTAATTTTTTTTTACGACAAATCCTAATTATCCCAGAAAACAACAGTTCTCCTGTCCAAGCGACAGCATCTTCAGTTGTTCTGAGGCACCTTCTCATCCGTCTACTTCCACACAGAACGCTTAAAGGAATATTCTGGGGTTTTTTTCCACCGTAATCATCCATCATTTTACTGATTTTAATTACCGCGGGCAGTAACGGATACTTTTACCTTTAATTGCATTTGGTTTCTGAGACAGAATATCAAAAATGTTCAGGAGATCAAAGCTGGGTTTTATTTCTCGATTTCTCTTATACCGAAGCAATTTGCCAATGATTACGTCTTAAGATTCATTAAAGAATCAATTTTTTTTTAAATCAATTGTTTTTTTATTTCTTGTTAAGGAACGTCTACAAAACAAATTCCTGTTATTCTTCGCATTAGAGCTGCTGGAAAGAGTTGGAACTTCACCAGATGGAAGCTGGAAGAAATAAAAAAATAAATAAATAAATAAAACATAAAAAAAAATACAGTTTGTTCTGTGATTAAAGACTTTCTTTTGTTAGAAAAAAAACATACACAGGATCAGTTTTACCCCTGACTACCTCAGCGCTGACACTGGACACCGGACACTGGAGACTCCATCCATTGAACGACTGACCATAATATAAAATTTGCAGCATTACTACTATTACTGCGGTCGACCAATCAGGATCGAGAACACCACCGTGTTTGAAATATTGAAGATCTGTCCTAAGGCTTAGCCTAGAAGTGAGTTTTGTCTAAATGAGTCTTGTCAGTATAAGGAAACATGATGAAATTATATGTGTGGAGAAGTAATGGCATAACCTAAAACGGAAATCCTGGAGTATTCCTAAAATCAGGTCAAAGTGTCAGTTTGCATTAGCACCGGATGGTCTACCGACATCTCGGTGGGTTCATACGAGGCAGAGGAACGCGCTCTTTCTCGTGTATTACGACGGCACCGCATACCGCCTCGACGGTCGGTCGTTACTCAAACCCGTGGATTCCCTGTGCCATTTCCAAGCTGATGTTATTGATGGTTTGGTCTAAGCCGCTCGCCTGGCTGATGCCCGACGCAGCGCCTGCACTCCAGGTAGAATAATAGAAAGGAGGTAGAAAGCATTCAGAGGTGAGCGCTGTGGCTTGGCAATGTGCCAAAATGATATTGATAGCTTTAGTGGCCTTTGGCCTTTGTAGTCAGGCAAAATTTTACTGAAATGATATATCGTGATATAATACCGTGATATCTGATAGCACTAGTGAAAATGGTATCGTTAATTAATTTAGCAAATATTACAAATGACATCAACCTGTATAGAAAAGCAGAATCTTCTTGTGCTAATTCATAACAAGCTCATCCGTGCTAATTCATAATATTCCGAATCCACTACACACCAAATTGCTATATATATCATTGTATCCATGTATATGTCTGTATTTCTAAAATATGACGGATAATTTATTAAAGAAGTCACCTGTGTCTCTCCACTGGTTTGAAATCATTCTCTTCTCCACCATGACATTCGAACCCGGTTTAAAATCTTTCAAGAAAGACAGCTTTAAGATTTCAAGTTTCTCAGCAACGTTTTATTTTATCGAGATTATTCCATCGTCTTTATCTATCTGCTGCGATCTGAAGAAAGTGCGACATGGACTCATCCTTCATTATTAAACTAAAATCTGTTGGTTAATTGCTCTGGGAAGGAGGATGTGATGTAATTGGGCAGCGTGGTCGGTCTCGTGTTACATATACGGTACCTTGCTACCTAGAACTTGAAGTATTCATTAAAAAGTATGAATAGATAAATAAATAAACACAAGGACACAGGAGCATGGTACACTAATGGATTGGGTAAAATCTAACCACAAATAATTTTTTTAAGGTGAAATAATGACCAGAAACTGAGTGCTACATAATGTAATTTCTTTGTTGTTTGAGATACAGCTTATAAATATCGATTTGAGGCCTCTACGTCTCCAGCGGTTCCACAGCTCTTAGATCCTCTTACATAGTTTGGTGAGTGTTACTATTTTCACCTGGCTGTTCTGTCAATAGATAAAACTAAGGCGCCATTAAGGAACCCAATTCTAGTGTTCTCCTATCGTATTTATATCATATATCACTGAATCCTCCAGCTAGTCTTAAATATATAAACGATTAGAACTATAGAAGGAGTTCATGCGGAAGTCCTAAGAGGTCATGCATTATTATATATTTTATTTCTTTCTAGTTTTGTCGTGCTTAACGACTTCTCGTTATCTCGACATAACAAAAGTTGTTTTCTCATGATCTCTGCATAAGAACATGTTCTATCGGCGGCAAAATCAGCATCACGGATGATCGCGTGCACTTTTACTTTGATTAGACACTCATGCGATTGATAACTTTCACATAAATGTCCGATACTTAAGAAGGAGGCTGTGACGTCTGCATTAATATAGTGACCCTACTGCGGTAAATCCAGCCGCTGTTTCTGAAAGCACAGTTAAATTAACCGCGCGTATATTTCAAGGGCGCGGCTTTTACATACGTAGCGGTAATAGCGCTGAAAGAGGAAAGCGAGCGTACGCGATTATATTA
>JAOTRN010000026.1:11883214-11909028 GCA_028566695.1 Bagroides melapterus | reverse complement strand
GGAAAGGGGGGTCCTACGAGCCTTCTTAAATGCCACAGTAATTGACAACAGCAAACAGTTCTAGCTCTTACGGTGAAAGGCAGTTTACGCTATGCATGAGATCTTTAGCTGTTTGTTTACATGATCGTACAGCATTCACTGTACTTGGATCAGTAGAAAACACGACATGTGAGCAGTTATCCTTCTGTGCTTTACTCTCTGTCACAGAGGCGTCGCTCCTAGTTTCAGCCTGTCTGCCGGAGCAGGTGTCTCCAGTCTCACCCTGACCCGCGTTTGATAAGTGAGGGCATCACAGGCTTTAGAGGCAACCTGAGGCAGGCCATTCTGGCGTGGCTGGCAGAAGGAGTTGAGAGGGACGATCCGGGATCAATTGCTTCGGACTCGTCTGGAACAAAGCACTGCGGCGACACGGTGGAAATTGCATCTTCAAGGAAACGTGCTTGATGAGATTGTGGGATCAATATAACCGAGGACAGGCTGCGGCACAGCGTCAGAATGAAAATGGGCCTCCGTCACGCTCCCTAACTCTGACCGGCTGACTAATAAAACACTTCTCATCATGGCGAGGGGCAAACCTGAGCTACGGGTGCGACCTCTTGTTCATCTCGCTAGCAGATGGTAAATTGAATGTACATTAGAACGAGGAAGTTTTGTAAGAGTGTCTATTTAGGCCTCCATGTGGACTAACTAAACTTTTTTTTTTCTTGCATTCTGTATTTAGTGAATTTTGGAAAACAGGATGAGCAATATATGTAAAATGGGAGTCATATGTCGGCTCTCACGCGCCTACGCATAATCTGGCCATTCTTACATAAAAAGAGTTAATTCAAATTCAACCACATGGACGTCGCAGCCACTTCTGTCTCATTCATATACACACACACACGCACACACACACATACACACACAGGAACATACATACGCAAGTCCAGCAATGCGGCAGTCCCCCCCTCCTCCCCCCTCACCGTGGCTGTTTCCATGGCAACAAGCTCCAGTTTTCTGGCGCTGATAAGTGGAAACTGACAGGAAGTGCGAGCAATCCACCTCCAGGGGGGCGTAGGGCCGGGGAGGGGGTATGAGGGAGTGATGGCGAGTGATGGGGAGGGCTCGATGGGGGTAATGAAGGAGCAGGTGTGGGGTGGAATAATGATGGACTTGCAATCGTCCCCCCTCTTGTTCAACAGCTCCTGTGGGGAGCGACGTTGATTGGCACCAAAACATTTACTCCCATTTAAATAGCTCTTGGCTGTACGGCTGCCGTGCGGGTCGAAAGTTCAGAGACACTCTTGTTGATTTTCTCTCTCTCCCTTCTTTCCCCTGGAGTTTCCACTGTTCACCGTTGTTGGATTCTATGAGTCAGGATATTTCAGCCTTGACTCAGGGACAGATATTGTTATTTATCCGTTAATACATCTTCCATGTCAGATGGATTGTAGTGTTTCAGGGCTGGTTGTTTACAGTCAACGGTTAGGGGTTTGTTTAGTATTAAATACATGGTATTATTCATGTTTCTCTTATTTAGCAATGATTTACTATATGTTTGAAGGCCAGACTTAACCTTTGGGTCTGTGGCTAGACCTTGAGAACTGATCCAACTAACATAATTTATTCCTTAAAAATCTTTACTATAGATTCAGTGCACCATTTCTTCATCACTTCTCTTCAGGAAGTACTTTGTCTCTTTCAGGGTCACTGTGGTTCCTCTGTGGGACTCCAGTCAATCATTGGGTCGCCACCTTGATCCTGAGACCAAGTTACTATCTTTTTGGAGCTTCAGTAGTTCTTCAAATGTCTGCTTGGGGTTCACTCTAGATCTCAGTTTGTCTGCAACCTCATTTGCCACAAGTTGGACTGGCAAGAATAAATTGCCTCATGTGTGAAAGAGTGTGTAAATGGTGCATTCCAATGGACTGGAGTAAAAAAATGTGATGTTATGATGGGTATACTGAGTTAAGTAGAATAGCGAAATAATTAACTGGCTAGACAGCTAGAAATCTGTCAGAATAATTTGGTTAAACTGGTTTGTTGTGGTAAGTTTGGTTAATTAAACTCGTTAATTAGCACAGAATTAATGACAGAACTGTAATTGTAATTGGTTTATAGTGGTATAGATCTAACTAACTTGCTGTTTATTTCAGGATTTGAGAGATCTTGCTACAAACAAGACTGGCTTGTAATGTTGTAGCTATATATCTAACTAGCTAGCTATATCAGAATAAGGGAGATAATTAGATAGCTACAAAGCCAGATAGGAAATAAATGTAAAGCTTTCCACAGCATCTACATCTGTGCATCATTTTTAGTGTTGAGTTGTTTTTATTCTTTTTATAAGTTCACTTTAATTCTTCATGCCAGCTCTGTTCTACAGAACAAATGCTTGAAATTAAACCAACATAGAAAAAAAATCTACCATTTGAGTTACTCTCACTGAGACATTATTTTTCATGCAGGTATATGTTAAACATATAAAATTCAGAATTTCATATATTCTGAATATTGTATTATTCAAAAGATATTGAAGCATCAGAAGTCAAAGTGAGCCTGTGAATAGCAGGGCTTATCATTTTAGTAAGTAATACATAAAGTCGTTGATGAATTCAGCCTGCCGTCCGGGTAGCACATGATGGATGTACTGCTAGCCCAAGCTGACAGAAGTTGGGGTGAATTTCTCATGGTTTCAGCACGCCTTGACGACTAACATTTATTATGTAGCTTACCAAATTACTGCAACCTGATTTGCCTTGATCGCTGACGCTGTTTACCTTTTTTCACTGCTTTGCAAAATGACGAACAGATCCACCAATTATGTCAATTTCTTTCAGAGGCCTGGCAGACTGGCCCATGTCACGTCAGTGATCGATAGCTTCAGCTGCTCTGATTAGTTCAGTGCGCCATCACAGCTGCTGGAGAGACCGAAGTGAATAAATACTCACTTCTGGAAACCGAGAGCTTGTTTCTCATTTATAAAAAAAAAAAAGAAGAAGATAGAAATTGTGTACTGTTAAAAAATATGTAATAGACCAGAAAGTGAAAAATCATCTCTCAGAGGTAGAGTTGTCAAAACCAGAAAATCGCACATCACTGTACAGATGGTGTGTAAAAAAAAGTCTTTAAAACAGTGTTCAGTGGATTAAAAAATCATTTTTATCGAATATGGAAGCTTTGTCTCTATGGCGTAGGGCAGAAATTTCATCCTTTGAATCAAGTGGTCATATTATGGTTCCCAAAATCCACTTCAGTAACCACTTTATCCTGCCCAAACAGACCCTCGGAGGAAAAACTCAGGTTCAAACCTTGTTAAAACTGCTTGTTATCCAGTCATCTAATCATGCTGCAGCAGCAACATGTGGTTGCATGGTTCTTAACACCAGGAATGTTGGTTTGATTAATTAAGAAACTGCTTGATTATCTTGATCTTGATACGTTCCCAGACAAAGCACACTGTAGAGTTTTTACGAAAAGGCAAAACAAAAGCAAGAAAACATTCAGTGACTGACGGTTCTGTCGGTTGAAATATTTTGTTCATGAGAAAGGGCAGTGGAGAAGACTAGACTGCTTCCAGCTTTCAGGAAGGCTAAAGTACCTGAACTAACCAGAACTGTGGGGATAAATAAAAAATAATCATTGGCAAACTGTTGAAACAGATGAGTGCGGTATAGGAAAAGAATCAACTTAAGTGTGATTCCAGTACCTCTGCTTTGCATCATGCTACCTTGTTGGTGATTATTTTCTATAACACAACAACCACAAGGGTTTTAAATCAATAGGTTTTTTTTAAGACCTTTCAAAAAAAAAACAACTGGCTTACATGTAAAATCTCCGCTCATAGAACTTTATTGCTTCAGGCCAGTATTTTAGCGCTCGGGGCTAGTGTGGGTAATGATGCACCATGCAGATTTGTGGATCTTCCAATCATTGTTGCTTGTAAGTGTGTATATGATCATGGCTGGCAGATACAGAAACATAGAACTAAAGCTAATGTGGCTAGAATACTAACTATCAAAACTCATTCATTATTCAAACGATAGCCCAAGGAGTTGATACAATTATTCTTCAAGCAGTTATTTTCCTTAAGTTTATGTTCTACTTAATGATGAATCTATCTTAAACAGGGGGAAAATTAATGATTAAGGAAAAGGAGGTTTTTTTGCTTGATAAATGTTCACCTTAGCATTATATAAGGTTCTGGTTCTAACCCTAATATTTTATAAATGTATGTGTTAGTACTTCACGTTGGAATTCAATTATCTACACAGCCCTGTTGTGATGTGAAACAAAGATAAATCAATTCACATTACTACCTTCATCCATCCATTTTCTGAAACAATTATCCCAGGGGACCTGCACAATGCAGGGGACACCTTGGAAGAGATGCCAACCCATCATTGGGCACACACACTTGTTCACACACTATAGGCAATTTAGAGACGCCTATCAACGCATGCCTTTTGGACTGGGAGGAAATCTGAGAACCTGGTTGAAACCCACAAAGCACTGAGAGACAAAGCAAATGCCACACACAGGGGAGAGACAGGCATTGAACCCCCACCTCTGGACGCATGAGTGAAATGTTCTGAACACTACACCACCATTACCACCTTAATTGTAAAATTTACAACCTGTACAATAGCCTTGAATGAATTTCATTAACTCCAAATAAATCTCTGCTGTTCTTGTACGATCTTCTTGGTCGCACCCTAATGCGATGATCTTATGAAGTAGCAATTTGATCTCACTGATTTCTTTGACATTAGATATATACCGGAACACCAAAGACAATCATCAACAAGTTGAGAAAATATGGCACAACAGTGACAAGAGTACCAAGAATAAGGTGTCCCCCAAAAATAGGAAAACTGGTCAGAGAGGCTGTCAAGAGGCCTACAGCATATATTCATAGTACTGCAGCTCTTTCTGTCAAGTACATGTGGTGGCTTCCTACATGTGACAACTAGCCAGAGCTCAGACCTAAATCCTATAGAAACTCAGTGAGGGTACCCGATGAGGGCTGTACACAGAAGATTGCAGTTGCAATTTGACAGATCTGGAACATTTTTGCAAAGAAGTAATGGGAAAATAGTGCCAAAATCAAGAAACTAACTCTTATACAAACAGAGAGTGGTGTAATAAGATCAAAAGGGGATTCAACTAAGGATTAGTTCAGGGGTATGCATATTATTGCATAGTTCAGGGGTAGGCATACAACTTTTCGAAATAAGTGCCCAAGGTAAGTACACGTATTTGCAAAGAAAATAGGAGCAGTGCAAACTGGATATGTTGGTGAGACTGTGCTGGAGGTGGAGGTGAAGGCGTCCTCCAGTGAACTGCAGGAAAGCACCACGGCAGTCCTCCAAAGCATGTCATGAAGCACCAAGCAGAGGAAGGGTCACGGAGGAAGGGCAGATAGCAGCGGGGAACGTTGTCAACTTCAGTTGCTGGATCTGGAAAGACAGAGAGAACAATCCACTATTCTTTCCAGCCTAACCCAAAAAACTCTCTCCTGATGCACCTGGCTTCATCGGCCTCTAGCTTCTCGATGGCCAACCTGATCGCAAGGGCTTCTCACTCCACAGTGGTGTTGCACTCTGTGACCTGGTTTAGCTTCCTGAAGTCATTACAAAGCTGAAGATTTCCATCCAGCTTGGGGACGACTACTATGGAGCTTGACCAGTGGCTGGCTAACTCTTACAGTCTCTGAGAATCTTGTCCACTTCCTCAGGGACCCGATAGGGCTGCTGTTTAACCATCTAACCATTTAGCCATTGCTGTTATGATCTCCTGGTGGGCAATGTGGGTGTGCCATGGGATGGAGAAAAAAATGTCTGTGAATTTGTCCACCAACTCTGACAGTTCTTGGTTCTGTGCCGGAATGAGATCAGACCCTAGCCACACCAAGGTATGTACCATGGGATGTGATGGACAGGCAGCAAAAGCGGACAAAACAGGAGCTGATTCTACCAGACATCTGTGTGTCTGCTCACTTAACTGTTTGTTGCAGGCAGTAGTTGATGTCCCCACCTGTTCAACCACTGTATAGGGGCCCTGCCAGCATGCTAGAAACTTGCAGAAGGCATCCTGGACTAGGAGGATCAGTTCATCTTCCTACCACCATCTTTCCATCTCTCTCTCCCCTCCTTGTCCTACTCTGTACCTCAACCAGGATTTGATTGACAGATCAAGGGTAATCCCCAAGCACTCGCTTATAAACAGCCACTTTGTAACCTTAAGCAAAACATACGCATTTAAAAAGACGCAAGACATCGCGCGGCATGTCTTTGCTACATTCTCTCAACCAATTTACGTGTTTCCTATCTTATCAGTCGGTTCAGGAGGAAAGAGAGTAGTGAGGTGAAGTGATTCTGGGTTTTTAATGCAACACATCATTCACTGTGCCTCGTGTTAATTCCTCCTAAAGGATTTACATGTTTATGCTCTTATCAGTCATTTCAGGAGGTAAGAGAGTAGTGCATCTGAAGAGTAATTCTGAATTTGAACAAAAAGCACATTCTCATGAATAATGGGGCAAACAATCTAAAAGTGTGACAGCTCTTATTTGGGAATTAGGTTTTGAAGAAATGCTACACTGAGTAACCAATTGGTCTCATTAGATAACAGCAGTTAGATTTAAAGACTTAGCACAACTAGTCTTTTCTCATTATTCAATCTATTTTGGGGAAAGTATCAATTTAAAGGGCCAAAACCCCATTTGATAGGCTATTCACGGATTTAAAGGATTTGGACGCTGAAAAGTGGAGCTATTTTTTATACCAGAAAGGCTCAAACCAACATAAAAGCTACTTTTATTTTTTCCAAATCTCAAGTGCATTCCATTATCTGAACACATCACAACAAATGCAAGCAATAAGAGGAGGTCAGAAAGGTCATGAATCTTTGCTCAAACAAGACAACCCTCTCAGATATCCTGCACTCATTGCTTCAAACCCATCCTCCTGCTTTTCATGACCCACTTCTTTTTAATTGAACTCTCTCTTCCTCACTGCATCTCATTCCTAATCCCTGGTGAGTCAGATGTTCTGTCGTTTTTTTTCGTTTTTTTTCTTTTCACTACCGCCTCTCGCTCTCTACTGCTGTGTTCTTTCTTCGACCCAACTCTGTGCTGATTATTGCCTTCCTCCGTCTCTTTTTGTCGCTGTCTGTTCTTTGACCAAAGTCGAGCTCAATCGCTCTGACACTTTGTCTCTTCCCTCCTCTAGAGCACGCCCCCCCAATCTATTTGTCTCTCTTTCGTCTCAAAGAGAGATGCACACCGTTTCAATTTGGCACCTCTAGGTTTTTTCGGGGCCTTCCGCAGCCCAGAACAAATCTGATGATCGATCTTCCCTCTCCTGACCTGAACCTGGAGAATACCGTCACAACCAATGCTCTGCCAGCCAATTACCACACGCACACATTTCTGTACTACCACTTCTGTCTGGTACTACCACCTCACTCTTTACTTTTGACATTAAATAACACCAATGCTATCACCTCCAATTACCCAGCTCAACCAAGATTGCCCTCTCTAAGGGTTTGTCCTGATTGTCCAGTGTGTTTTCTTTTTCTGTTCTGTCTCTCAGTGCTTCAAAATCACAAAATTACAATTATCACTGTACCCCTCCAGCATATTCCATCTCCACCACCCCCACATTCCTGGACTACTTCTCCAGCTCTCCAGCATAAATCCCAGAGGTGTGTGTTCCCTAGTTCTCCAGTGGCTAATCTCAGATTTAATTAAAGCATCTTCTTGTTCCCGTTGGTTCCTCTTGTGCGTTACTCATTACTCATAGTAGGGGTGCCTTACCACATAGCAGTTCCCCACACTCCCATTTCTGTGTTATATATCTTGAGGAATGTGCTACTCTCTGGGCGACTAATAGGTACTGCTGCTTGCCATTCACCTTCTGCCCTTGGCCTGTTTGTGATCCACTAATTAACACCACCAGAGCTAAATTATTCTTTTTCTGGAGTGCTTCTTATTTTCCCTGTCTGGTTTCCATTTCATGTAGTATTTTCCCATGCCGAGCTTATAATTAGGATGTATCGTTGTATCTTGAGCACTACTCCCCAGAGTTTCAGTTTGGTTCCAGCACTAATCTAACACCCATGACACAGCCAGCGCCTTTGGTGTTTTTCAGAATGATGAACAATGAGTTTGGTTATATTTACATTTAGATTAGGTTTAGACTAAAGTGTTTTAAAATCATTCACAGTAGAACAGGTGGAAGACATTTTGTTTAATGCAACATGCATGATTTAGGGATTTAGGTCCTAGGTAAGGTTGAAAGGGTTGAATGAGTAGCAAACTAGTTGGCAAAGAGGCACACTCACCCTCCCACTATATCAATTTATTACATAATCTGTTTATTTTTGCCAGCGCAGAAACAGCACAGGACTTCCATGCCTTTGTTGATGGGAATAGACAGGACTTCCATGCCTTTGGTGATAGGAATAGCACAGGACTTCCATGCCTTTGGTGATGGGTGGGATTTCTCTGGTGGGGCACACACTTATCTGGACATGCTGTCTGTTCCTATTTGTATGCTTGTGCAGCTAATTTTGGGCCATGTCAGGTAGAGAACCCTTATGGGCAAGAGGTGCAGGACCATATATCGTCTCTTTTAGGATAACCGTTCAGTTCCTTCTGGAAATCCCTTTCATTGCTTGTGGGATTTGAAGTCCAGTAAATATTGATCATAGGCCCTGAGAATCAGACTATGTATCATCATCTATGTATCTTCAAGAAGGACGCTCCAGCTAGTGCTGCATTCTTCCTGCAGGTATGGTGAGATTGTTCAAGGGAAGGTATTTCATTGGCAGCTCCATACCCCATGTAGGCAATCCTGGGTAGATTGAGATAACAGAGCATGGCTCACTTCTAATCCATCAGTAGTGTTTTTCTGACCCGTAATCATGCAGCAACATCTTGGCGTCCTGCCTCTAACTCCCTCACCCCAATCTCACCGTCGTTGTCCTAAAGTCTGGGCTTCAAAGTTGGTGCCAAAAAGAAATCAAAGTCTTCCTTACTCTTCATTTCAGAACTTCTTTTGAAGTAAAAGTTCACTGAGTAACATTTTGCCGAACAGCTTATTCTCTATCTGTTTGCTTGATTTCTTATCGATTTCCTAGCTCCTTGGTCTGCCAGAAATGACGGGGGAAGAAAAAAAGAAGAAAAGAGAGAGAAAGACAGATCAATGTAAGCGTGACCTCCCACAGGGATACGCTTCTCAGCGATCATTAACCAATTCCATGCTGCCAGTTCAAGCAGAAATACTTAACAACCTACCCATTACCAACAGTATTTCATATTTTTATAATATAAAGTAGTCAGAGATTTTCTTTGATATATTGCCCGATAGGCTGGTTTCCATGCTGGGATTTTTACCATACTGAATACTTTTTTACCATAAAAAAGCTGTGTGGCAAAAGATGTCAGAGTTATTTCAAATTGTTAGAAAGCATCAAGAGGAAAGACCGACAGGTGCTGCTGCCTGTGTGAAGCTCTGACCCTGACAGAGAAGTAATATGAAACATGGTCTATGCTCACATCCTCTTCATTCAAACAATTCCCAAACACAAAAACCAAGAGAGTACCAGGTGAAGCCTGATCTAATGAGGATCTTGAATGGTGCTCTGTTTACATAACCCTTTAGGTTATTCCTAAACTAGCTGGTGTTATCGCTATGTGAAATCTGGGTCAGACGAAAAAAATATATTAAGAAGAAAATGTTTATACTACAAATAATTAAATGGATAATAGCATAATTTGTATTTATGCCATTTAGCTAATGCCCGTATACAGAGCACCTAACAAAAGTGATTGTTGTAGTCTCACAAACTCTGTTGGCAGCAAGAAGAGGACAATATAAAACAAAGCCTAGTTTAGGTATTTTTAGGAAGAGGTAGGTTTTCACGTCATTTCAAGATTGCGAGAGAACGTCTCCGGATACCTAGGGGAAGTTCATTCCATCACCTACTGTAGGTGCCTGAACTAAGAAAAGTCTTGACGCATACCTTCCTTATACTCGTAGAGACGGTGGGACCAGTGGAGCAGTGCTACAGGATCTGAGGGAGCATGGTGCATTGCAGGAATGAATAAAAACAATGAATAAAATCCGGTTTGGCAAAGAAGATTTTAATCCAGATTGTAAATAATAACTAAAACATCTTGGAAGGTGCTGTTACATAAGGATGGTGTAATTAAACAGTGCTATCATGACCACCCTAAAATGAATGATTTTATTTTAACAGCATGTTTTAATCCTTTTAAAAGTCTTGTCAAGGATTACAATTTTTATCTTATTACAGAATTACACATACTTTTTATGTATTTATATTTACATTCGATGTTGTTATCACTTTATTGCAGCCATCCACTCACATTCTCTTTAATTTAGTATGTACCAGAGAAACAGCAAATGCTGATCGAAGCCCTAATTAAAAAAAAAAGTATCCTGTTTAAAAAATGCTGACGCTGCTATATTTTCACAGACAAACTCATCATATCTACAATAGCAGGTATTTATTTTTTAAGAAAATTATAATATTAATTGAATTGGAATCAGAAAAAGCAGAAAACAAAAAAAAATTTAAGTATTATTTTGCTGGTGGACATTTGTGGTTGGGGATTATAAGTCTATCATAAAACACCTCAAGGTTATTATTATTATTATTATTATTATTATTATTATTATATTGGATAAACTTCCTGAAAGCCATATACTCTCTGAGAACCTTTTGTTTATGGTAAGATGTTTTCCTACTCCTCGTGATACACAGCGTAGGAGTGTGGTGATGCTTTGCGTTTTTTTGGCGTGGGCTATAGACAGATCATCCACAAAAGCTCTCTTTGACATACTGTGTAATAACAGCTTAGTGAAGGTGAAGCTGGATTTAGTGTTCATGCCTTCGCAAAATACAGCTGGAGGCTAAATGTGACAGCATGGTTAAGGTACATAGATCTTACTCATTTTATGAGTATAGAAATCTGTACTCATTCTATTATGCAGGCGATATTTATTAGTGTTGTACAAAATCAGAGTGACAGCACATTGGGACTATTCGCCTTTGCTGCCAGATTGTTGTCCTATTAATAACAATAGAAAAGTTTTTGCTAAGGGGCAAGTGATGCAACTAGTGCTGTCCTGAGGTAATTAATGTGGCAACATTTTTTTGACCTTGGAAGTCAAAACATGCATAATTAGGAAAAACTTCATCCAAAAAAAAAAAGCTGGACATTAGCAGGTAGAGGTTAGTACTAACCAAATGACATCATGTTAATTAGTCCTCTCTGTCTGCTGAATTAAAATTCTGAGAGCCTCCATGCTGAAACATGCTAAATACATTTACAGTGAAGTGATTCTGCCGTTTATTTGTTGGTTGGTGCTGTACTGGATTTTCTTTATTCATACAAGAGTTTAGAGGTTACGTGACACATTGACGTCATGGGGTGCTAGTTCAGTTACAATATACGATATACAGAAATCATCAATCAAAGAGATGGACAAGATTTTCTGTTCCCAAAACAGATGCTCTGCTCAGGCTCGTTTTCCAGCCACATCATATTAATCCAATGTAGTGGAGATGACAAGCATTGCATTCCAGACTTCCAGAATTCGTTGACAGAGTTATGACAGAGACCTGGCTCAACTTAGCTAGCGTTCTTTGACAAACGCGACAGCATTGATGGCAGTGTTAGTGTGAATGTTGACATTTTGGAAGCTGATCTATTCTAGATAGAAAGCCAAAGCACCGGTGCATTGCTCTTTTAAAGTAAAGATGAAACGAGGGCTAAATCCCAACGCTTTTGTGCTGTCAGCAGGTGGTCAAACAGCATTGTACTTAACATGGGAAACTATTACTGACAGTGCGAATATACCAACATATTAATGAGAGATGTTTACGGCAAAAACAAAATATAGTTGTAAGTGAAAATCTTATTCGTTTTTAAAGGCTAGAGTGTGTTCCTTTTAACTTTAGTACATGGTGTGTAACTACTTAGACTAAATTTTGGGACCAAAAAATTTAGGAACTCTGGTCCCATATTGGCATAGGCATGATGTTCTGAAGCTCTTCATAGTGTTCTCCAAAGCAAACTGGCTGCTTCATTCCCCACAACTCTGGGCCATCATGTGTTATTCATGAATATGTCTCACTTCCTCATCCACCCGTTTCGTTCAACAGAAACGGGTATACTCAGGCCAGAGCTGAGACTCTCCCATGGCTTGTGCCCACTGTGACATTTTCACTTTACGCACCACCACTGTGTCCTATTCTTCTAGGCGAGGAAGTAATAACGGAAATGGCTACCATGCTCAATCACTGGCCAAGCCACTCTCTGTGCATACAGCCACTGAACTGGCAAGAATGTGGAGAATAAGAAGTTCTGAGAGTTCCGCTTACAAAGAGCCTGCAGTGCAGTGTGTGTGTGTGTGTGTGTGTGTGTGTGCATGTAAAACAAGAAAGAATGGCAATACATAAAGTGCTGCATGAGCATGAAGGGAGGGTTTGTTCTGCTTGATATGCTAGAATGTTGCAAGGACTTTACTTAGCCTGGGAGGGAGTCCAAAATGAAGATCTGCATCAACACATCCGTTTAGAATGGATGAGTGTTTAAGTGACCAGCAGGGCAACAGGAATGTGCTGTTTCCATTATTACTCGTCCTCGCTGCAGTTTGTGGTCACTGCTGACAATTCTTCCCAGAAATATTATCAACTTCCATAGCTAATATCGCTGAGATCAAAGTCCGCTGTCATTAGGCGCCGTTTAAAAGAGCTCATAAATAAATGAACTGAACATCACACCCATGACGGGTTTATAACCCTTAAAGATTTGTTGAGCATGTGGGTCTTTTAGATACAGAGAATGTAATCAGAAAACTGTCTCTGCTGAAACGTCCGCTATCACGTTAAGCGACCATTAGGCTATCCACTGAGCACCATTAAGGGTATACACAGTCCATATTTAACTGTTCAACACATGCTCGCTGATGCGGGATCAGTATGTTTGTGACTTTTTCATTCTAATATCAATCACTAGCCCTTTATCCCAGTTTTGCATCAAGATGTGTTGATAAATGCAGGTGTTCGGGTCATATCTCCTTCAGATCTAGAGTACTTGTCTCATATTCAGTCCTTCGAGGTCACTCTATTGTGTCTGTAACTATTTAAGCAGTGCCGAGTTCGCTGGAATCAATTGAGCGATTACATTTTAATGAGAAGCAGTTGATGTGCATTCAGCCAGATTTAGAGCTTCTATCCATCATTGCTGTTCCTCCTTCTTGGATCCTTTTTAGCCCGTTCCATCCATCTTGTTTTGGTAAATGTTAGGGGGAAGGGAGAAAACCGGTCCCTTATTAAAATTTAATTGCAAGCGATTTTGCTTTTTTTTTCAATCAAAGAGCTCTCAGTCATTTACAAATTCACCTTCGTTCTCGTTTTTTTTCCAGAGAGTATTCGCCAAAGCAGCTGTTACAGTCTTCCACTGTTATGGCTTTCCTGCACAATTAGCTGTGCCATTAAGAGTCTGAACCACAGCATGAAAAGGGATCCATTTGGAGAACTTTATGTCATGCAGTGCAGTAAGGTCAGAAAAGGACAAGCAGACTGTGGTGGGTTTCAAAGCTTGATGACTTCTACCACAGGCTTAACATATCAACATAAAAAGGGATTTTGAGCAGCCAGCTTAAGGTTTATTGTAATGCCAAAGCAATTTGGACAAGTAATACAACCAATCATTGGTTACCTAGAACAGATATATATCCGGAAAGGTCTCTGAGACATTCAGGTCCCTAGGTATGTCTTGTATGAGCAGGTTAAAACCTTCCAATCATTGGAGAACGTCGTTCATGCGTCTCACTGTTGCGTCGCTGTTTTCTCCACTGTTGGAAGCGTCTTGTTTCCAAGCTCTGTTTTGATTGCTCATTATTTAGATGTGGGCGGCATGGTGGCACCACAGGTAGCGTTGACACCACACCTCAAGCTCCAGGGTCTCCGGATCAATCCTAAGCTTGGATTAATATCTGCGTGGAGATTCACAAGTCCTTACTGTGTCGAGGTGGGGTTTCTCTGGATTCCTGGTTTCTTCCAACTTCCCAGTTAAGCTCTAAATTGGTCTTAGGTGTAAATGTGTGTGTGTGGGTTTGTGTTGCGCATGGCACCCTGGCATTCATTCCAGGGTGTATTCCCACCTTGCACCCTGTGTTCCCGGAACAGTAGCCGGATTCACCACAAGCCTAACCAGGATAAAGAGCTTACTGGTAAATGATCAATGAATATTTGATTAGCTTTTGAAATCCTAACCAATTAATGAACTGGCTTGACTCTATCTACCTAGAACTACAGTATAAAATAAAAACTCCATTCTTGGCCTCACACAGAAGGCTGGACTCCTACCTGGAGCAGACCACCAAGCAATGAAGTCATACCATGTTAATTCAAAAATTTGTTATATCCTGATCCAGGCCACCAACCAAATTGGTTAAATAAGGTCTATTCTTCCTATTGGACAAAATCTGAATACTGGGCCACTTTACTCCAATTCTGTTTTCAATACTGAATGAAATTCACCAAAATAGCTATATTCTGTCTTTCTCTGTGAACACTCTGAGCTCACACTGGAGGTCTTCATAAACCAGGTCACCAAACTGTGAGTTCCAATCTTCATGCTGTTCCAGTTATTCTCTTTAGTTGTGTGTATTGTAACACAACTTAAGCACACTTTTCTTTGTACCTACGTCGGACTGTACCTACATCAGACTGTACCTACATAGGTTTTATCCATCAATGTGCTCAATTCATCTTATATAAATTACCTTTTGTGGTTCATGCTTGCTGGATTTTTTTTTTTTTGAGCAGAACAGACAGCGTTGAAGAAGGAAATGAGTGAGTAACGTAAAAGCTAGATATTATTTATAAAATGAAAAGTAAAGAAAAAAATACTAATGCTATTAAGGCTATTAAGCTATATGAATGCGTATGAATAAGAGTCTATATATTGCCCATATATTTCTGCACAGTTGTGATGATCACAATAATCACCTCACATTTAATTTCACAATATGCCTTCCATGCTCTTTATCCTTCCATTTATTCCCTTATTAAATACCAGTCGATCCAGCACATCCTATTATAGTGCATTTTATTTTTAATATTATGCTCAGCCACTTAATTGTTTAACTGCTTTATTGACTCAAACGTGGCATTTTCACTACACTTGCACTTTCCGCTGTGGATTCCTTGGAGTCCTTGTATTTTTATATACCCTGATCCCAAAGCCTCAATATTTCATCCCACAGTCTCATCTGGTCATAAAGGGCCAACTGACCACTAACAGGATAATCTCATTATCCGATTGTCAGAGTTCATTGCCTCCTTTGCTCTAATGGTGACTGGCCGCTCCTTTCCGCCTTAACGCCCCGGTGGCAAATCTCTCCTCCCATGAGAGAGCTGAAAGTGCTGCATCCACAACTCCCTCCTTCGAACATCGTCGTCCCACTCGCTGGCAGTCCCTCCCTCGTGCCATCCTTCCTTCCTTCCCTGCTGGTACCTCTTTCATTAATGAACCGTGACACGTATACACACTCCGCCGCCTTACATCTGTGTGCAGGTTTTGTTGTCCGTGTGTACGTGTTTATGGAGGATGGAAAAGAAGAGAGGGTGGTAAATGTGTTCGCACTGTCTCGGCTACGTATGGGCGATTGCTTCGTAGTGAATTTATGAGACTGCAGTGTGAACGTGAGCATATTTATGTGCCCATAAAAGCATGTTGGTGCATGTGGGTCATGTGGGTAGCTGTGTGTAGTATTCGTTCTCGATGCATATATAAATAATGGACACTGCAGTGCTTTGGTGCAACGAGTCCATGGATGAAATGCTGAATGGCTCCTGTGATGTCCATAGACTCATCCCATACGGGGATATTCGGTTTCAGAGCGGGACAGCGAACATTCACAGCACCATAAATCAAGAGCGGTAGCGTGGCAGAATTATTATGTGTAGAGAATCGGGTGGAGATACCGATGCCCTATTGCGCATTGCCGTTCCTCTGAATGGGGAAGCTTTAAATTAGAGACAATGTGGTGAAAATATCCTGGGGTTGACAGTGTAGGTCAGTATGTGCCAAACTGCTCCATTGGGTGAAGCAAGATAGTCCATATGTTTTACTGTCGAAGCTCTTGATACTAAACTAAGCACTGAGAAATTCATCTGGAGGGAAATCCATGGACTAGTTTGGGACGCTCTAGTCTGCATTACTGTATTTGCCATTGGACATGATTTTCCAGGGGGAAATTTTTACTGTCCCATAGCTCCCCTGAACTTGGGTTATTGTGGGTGAATGCAGAGTTTCTGTGCAACTTCTTCCACTGGGTTGTCTCCAGCCTCTGTGGTTACCTGCCCAAAACATGGAGATTGGCTACGCTAAATCGCCCCTAGGTGACTGTGTGTGTGTGTGTGAAGGTGTATTCTATACATCTTGCCCATCCAGGATGTATCTTTGATCTACCATGATGAAGTAGTTAGTAATATTAAAGGAATAAATGGGGGAAGGCAGAAGGGTTGTAGTGATTGATAATTGGTAATGATCAGAATTTTGAATTTAATACCAATACCAGGTATAATGACCACTTTCTAACAGCAAATCAATGGATTGTTGGTGCTAAATAACATTCATTTAAGTATTAATTTTCTTTCTGAATACAGAGCTCATATGATATCTGATAATTAATGATCAATTACTCACTTATAATCTGATTTTCTTGTGTAACACATTATACAAGGAAAAACTCCCTGAGAGGAAACGAAGAAAAAAAAAGAAACGAATAAAAAAGTCTTCTGAGATGAGATTAAATAGTGAGATTACAGTATGAGATGGTCCATAGGATGATCAGGATATGAACAAATCATGAATTTGAGTTCTGTTCTGATCACCAGGGCAGTCTTTACGATTACAGCAGCAGTTGAAGCATCTGAAATAATCCAAAAACATGTCCAAAAAATATATAGTAGTTATTAAAAGAAGAAACAAAAAAAACAAGCCCATACTGAGTGAAAGTAACGTTCCTTAATTGCACAAGGTGCAGAGAACGCAAGCAGATACACCTCATGCGATGTTCACGCACCATTAATCGTAGTTAATTTATAATTTGCGGTTGTTTTGCATGCTTAACACCTCTCTCTGTAATAAACACCGGTATTTTATCATGCTCTTAAGAACGAAACGATCGGTTAGTCGCAAAGATGCAAACGCAAAAACGTCTCAGGCGACGGGAAAAGCAGTTAGTCCCATCCCTGAAGTAAGAACCTTTCAACTCTCAATAAAAACACGTCGATCGTTACGGAAGCTGTGCCACGTAAGAAGTCTGCGTAGTGGTTGTGATGTTTGACAGTCAGATCTTTGGCTCGTAATGCTGTTTTTTCTTTTTTTTTTCAGTGAGGAAACTTATAACATCTTTTGCTTGTCATCGTCAAGACGATGTGCATAAAATGGCTAACTTTAATGCCTCGGGGCGTCTTTTTCACAGCCAGACGACGTTAGATAATGTTATTCTTGACTCACATTTACCACTCTGCTTATCTCTCCCAAAGTCAAATGTATTCACATGATTCGATTCAGCAGAAAGTGTCAGAAATATACCGTGTTAGAGTATGAATTGTTTACCGCATTGTAGTATTTAACTTTATATCTTGTGCACGTTTAAGGGGTACGCTTTATAACACGACACGCAAAAGAACAAAAGAAACACTATTCCTTCTAGAGCAGGTGTATCGTAGATCTGTTGTTATGGCGTGACCTGAACAATTTTCGATTCTGTGACCGGAATTACCAACCGCCGAACAAAAGGGCTCTAAAATTAAAACACAAGTTATCAGCGCTTACGAACGTGAGTCGTAACACCGTAAAACCTGTACGGAACTAACGTTTTTGACAGAGCAAGAAATATAAGAAGGTTAGGAGGTCCAAAAAGACAGAAAAGGGGAAAAATAAATAAATAAATGATCGCAACTAAAACGTCGGGAGAGAAATTGAAAGCTTGGACTGGCCAAGCCATACTATTCATTAAGAATCCACGTGAAAAAATCCATTCGCACCAAATGGCTTTTGTTATGGTCGTTAGCTGCAAATGTACCAAATGACCATAATGTTATGGAGGCTTGGCCTTAAAATATTTTTCCCCAGAAAGGTGTGAATGGTGTTGTACTCCACACACACACACACACACACACACACACAAAGCCCATCAAATCTGTTGTTGATATAATACGAATGACGTGACATAAATAACATCATGAGCTGCTTCGTATGGAGATAAACACCCTTCAACAATCCTTTCTTTATCTTTACCATTCCTACACACGTCATATACACCACAAACGTGTCTTTATACGTAATGTCTTTGGGGCTGGATGAGGAGAATACTAATTAGGTTGATTTCAAGTGTCAGGTAGCAAATTGCGCGTGAAGTGGATTTTTTTTTTTTTTACCCAGGTTCCTATTTCACACAGATATCTCTCAGATAGCTCGAATATAAATCTTGAATTAGAACTATAAGATTAAGTAGAACGCCGGAATCCTTTTTGATAAATGATGAAATCAATTCTGTTCTTACTGTCGGACGCAGAATTGTGGGCCTGCTCTAGAAGCGAGAGACTGGGAGAAAGAAGGGGGGAGAAACTGAGAACAGCTTGCGGGGCTTGATCAATTATTAATGCTGTGCAGATTAGCACGGGAGCCAACAAATACTGCAATGATCACCCTGCATTCCTTCAGAGACGGAGAGAACAAGGGAGGGGAAAGGGAAGAGTGTGTGTGTGTGAGAGAGAAATAGAGAGAGTAAGCGAGATAGATGGTGATTCTGTTTACTCTGGTCCTGCTGGGAGTCCTGCAGCCCTGCTGCTAAAAGGCCACGGCCGTCATCCTTACCACATATCCCACGTTGCGCTGTCCATGGACCACAGAGCTCAGCAGGGGGCGCCACTGCTGCGCCTTTCAGCCGTCTTAATGACCTGCAAACATTCCCTGCTTCACAGAGATAGGAACTGAACTTTTCAGACTATGTGTATGCTTAAATCAATCCATTTTATATAACTAATTGAAGGGTGTGGTGCTAGAGCTACGTGGAAAAGTTGGCCGAAAGGAAACGCGTGAAATCAGAATGGTGTTTGAAACTAAAGCGAGTGAGAGACAGTGATTTTTAAACATTTTTATAAAAGAACCTTCCTCAATGTTCACCGGTCTTCTGGGAGAACCACGTTTTAGGTCTAGGAGGAACGAACAGAGGTTTGCAATTAACTACAGAAAGATAAAGGAATGGGCATGAAGAAGAGATGAAGCGGGAGGGGAGAGAGAGAGAGAGAGAGAGAGAGAGGAGCAAAAAAAAAAAAGTGTCTTGAGACTGAGTGCAAAATGGCCTGAGAGCAAAAGTAGAGTCACAGAGCTTGTAGCTTGCAGAATGAGAAGAGTGAGAGAAAATGACAGGATGGTCTATTTGATTCTGGTGAACAGGGAGAGAGACAGACAGAGAGAGACAGAGAGAGAGAGAGAGAGAGAGAGAAAGGAAAAAGCGCTTGTGTTACCTCTTCTCCCCAGCCTGTGACGCCATCTGTGTCTGCAAAAGTGCCTGAAATTCATTAACGTTCTGAGCGAGAGCAGAATGGAGATGATGGCGTCCTTCGCTCCAGAGGGGACGGATAGGAAAAACAAGGGATAGAGCGTGAGAGAGATGAAGCTACAGTTGGGTCTTTGAGCTTGGCAGGTGACTAAAGATCTGGTTTTCCGTGACACATCTGTACAAAATTGTCCGTCAGTCACTTCCAGCCGGTTTTTATCTCTGGCCCGCGGGGCTTCTCTTATTCCTCCCTGCCTCCTTCTCGTCCCCGCCTCTCTCCGATTGCTGCTCCGTGGGGATCCGAACTGCGAGAGAGTCTTGTCAAACGTGTGTGCTCAGATAAGCTGGGGAATTAGAGGCAGCCTCTGTGTCAGTGATGAGATCACACACAGAAATGGGAACAGACACGGTGCCTCCAGCCAAACCCCGGCCAGTAGCTATCAGAATGAACCCTTATGCTCAGTTTGGATCAAAGTGACCAGGTTTAAATTTGAAATAAAAGCCGATTAATAATAAAAAAAGATTTTAAAACCGGGGGTTTGTACATGAATTCAATTAAGTTCAATTAAAACCAAATTACTATTACACACGTATCAAATCTGTTTTGTGTAATCGTTGCACTTTTTTTTTGCTTCGTTCCTTTGTATTATTAATTCCGCAGCATTTTTTGTCCCTTTTTTAATTTGGTTTAAACAGAATACGTTTAAACGAGTTATGTTAGAATACTGTAGAATTCTCTCAGTCTCTCAATCAAACTTTTATTTCCACACTCACCTGAGAATACTGAAACACAGGAAGTCCTTCCGTGTGTTGTTTATATCCGTCAGATGAGAAATATGGAGGCGTTTTAAAGTAACCGCATCGCTCGAAAAGCGCTTGGGTTTCTAAACAAGAGGGTTAAACGAGTTTACTGAGGACATGGAGGTTTAGCGGAGGTTGTTATGGACTCGACCTCGACCAAAATCAAGCACTTTCAAGAGACAAACACATCCAATAACTGATTAGACGAGCCGCTGGCATGCAGCCCTAAGGCTTCTGATGTTGGGGGACGTTAATCTCTCTCTGCGGCCGTCAGAAATCGGGGAAACGTGTTTTGATCGATGAGGGCCAAACGTGCACTGACAGTGTTGTGACACAGCCCCTGATCTGACTCTGAAGCAGGAACATGACTAAATCATTACAGCTTTCCTTTGATGGATTTTTTTTTTTCTTCTAGAGGCGTGACCGGCATTCGAGAGGCGAGGCTTGTTGTTTTATTTATGTTTGGATGCTGAGGGTACAAGCTTCACAACGCAGTGGGTGCAGGAATCTTTCAAGAAGCTGCACACGATCGAGAACCGGTTAGCTTCGTGTCGCCGTGTGTATTTTGGCTTTATAGCCGGTTTGATTGCATCGTGCAAGTTTTTAGAACAATAAAATTAAAAAAAAAAAAAAAAGCTTTGTAAACCCGAGAGCTGATATAGTTGTTAGAACACCGCCGAGACTCACTCATGTCTGAGCTCTTTATGTAATCAAGCAGATGAGGTGTTCACCAGGTGTCGTCTGCTTTTGATTACAGCCTGAGTGAATACCACTGGAATGCCAATAAATGGCAACGTCTCGATGAATACTCGACATGAATATGAACAAATCTGACACAAAAGAAATTGCCATTTATATTAGCTACTGGCAAAAAAAAATGAACACAATGGATCATACACCTTTTCACAGCCTTGATTTATAGATCGTCTGGCTGCTATCCACTCCATCATTCGCATAATACTGCATACGGGCAACTTTTAAATTAAAAACGCTGACAGTTTCAAATACGGGGCGCCGGAGCACTGAGCTAAAGCGACATCTTCCAATATATACACTAATAAATTTCATAAATGAAGTAAGAAATGTGGAGAGACTTTTTTTTACACGGACGCCACGTATCAGCTGTAGTGTATGTGGCAAAGCAAGAATGTGAAACCGGTTCTGAAGAAAAAAAGTCAGACAAATTCTTGATTCTGATTGGTCTGAGTATGTTGATGAGATTCTTCTAACGGTAGCTCGGACATTGGTTCCTGATGGCCTGTAAGCGCTCGACGTAAACAATCAGTCGATCTTCTCTTGGGTTTCCTGATGTGTTGCAGAATTGCATCCGTAATCATGGTTTGTAACGTCTGACCTTTCGTGATGCACGACTCAAAGCCTGCTCGACACCCTCGGCTAATGACACACGCGTATCCGATCCATCTGAAGCCGGTCTGAATCCCGTAATGTCACAACTCTAGTGAGACGAGCATTGTGCGTCTCTCATCCGATCCCCGCTCCTCGAGCTCCTTCTGATAGGTAAATTAAATAGCTGTCTATTGATCGCAAGCTTCTTAATGGGGTTTTGCTCAGAAAAAAAAAAAACGGAAAAAAAAACAATGACATCCTTCTTCTCATCTATGAAAAAACATGGTTCTGATGATGATTCAGGAAAAATCAACTCCAACCTGAAACAGAAAACCGCTGCGTCATTTTCAACCGACAAGAAAATAAAGATTTAACGGCTGGTGGGATGATCGGTGTGAGTTACAGATGCGCTCCAGGATTTCGCCAGTGGAACGTATTGGGTAACAAGCCTGGTGGCACCACGAGACTCGCTCAATGGCAAAGACAAAGGCACTGCTGAAATATGACCCAGTCAATGGCTGAGAAGCTCAGCAGTGGCCAAGACGGGGAGCAAAACACAAGCAGCAGTGTTGCAGTGTGCAAATTGAGCACAATGCTGAGAAATGATGCCAACGTGCAGCCAGCCAGTCGGCAATTCTATCCCTGTGGTCTTTGTTCCATTTCGTATACAAGCTGTTGAAGTCTTTGCAAGCTAAACACGTTCAAAACGAGCTGTATGCATACGCTACGCGGCCAAAAGTACCGCACGTGGACGCGTGACCATGATACCTGTATGTGTTTGTCGAACATCAGCATTAATTTAGGGTTTGCAGAAGAAGGTTGACGATGTCAGACGTTTCCAGTGAACGGTACGGAACGGTAAAGATGGTCACGTGACAAATAAACAGTCGTAGTTTTGAATGTGAATAAATAAACGAATTAAATTCATTTCTGAGCCGTGGCCAGAGAAAGCCAAATCTGAATCTGGCTAGCATCAACATTTCTGCTCCACATGTTGTGTTCTCTTTGGCCAGCTCTTGTTGTGGTCCAACAGCTTTGCATCACTGGCACTGTGGACGTGTAATAACGCAGATGAGCAAAAACTGTCTCTGACAGTACAGTGACTAATGTGACACAGGAGTGAACATATGGAGAGATATTTATTAGCTAGAAAACTGGGCAAATGCTGGGTTTCCTGGAAGCATCGTTTAAAATAGTAGCTAACATGATCGAATATTTTACGACAGACTCGTTAGCTAGTTTTCGATGCGTCGTCGTGTTTAGGCGCCCTCGATATAAAAAGTCAGCACGATGCTGGCCGAGGTTTTATTGTGTTCTGTCCGCAGCTCTCCGTATGTAAGTCAAAATTGGGTATGAGTATTGAGTATTTTTATATGTTATCTTCAGGAAAACATTTAAAAATATATATATATATAGATTAGAAATTCAGTCTGCTGTTCCCAGGTGAGAGGGTCGCTGATTTGTTATTCCCAACCTACCCATCCCTGATACCGGAATATTTAAATGTATTCTTCTTCAGTAACTTCTATATCCTGATTAGGATGGTTGCACACACAAGGCAGGGAATTCACCCTGTATGGAACAACACAGATCACCAGGGATGTCCACCCACCCATCCATGTACACGGGGGCAATTAAAAATAGCCAATCCACCTACTGACTCATGAACAATCAGAAGTTCAAAACAGACAATAAGCAGAGGTCAGGACTTGAAGACGACACGTAGATCTACGTAGATCCAGGATCCGTATAGAGTATAGAGTCTGTCGTATGGTGACATCATTGTTCTGCTCACCATCTTTAACTAATAATGCAGACGGTCTGAACTGACAGACGCCGAGTCTGATGGGAAACACAGACGTTTCCAACATGCCACTCTGTCTTTCATTGCCAACCTGTCAGGCTCCCCGGCTGTGGTTCAGCTTCATCTCTCTCTCTCTCCCTCTCTCTCTCTCTCGACCCTGAGACTTCTCGCCTAAGCAGGTGCTATCTGGTTTCAGCTCCCCGAGGTAATTCACGTTTGTTCTAGGCACGACTGCTGTAGTGCTGCATTATCCTGACAACCGCAGGCTCCTGGGGTACAGAACTTTCCACCCCTTCCTCTTTCCTCCCGCTCTCTTAGCAAAAGATGGATCCAACACACCCCACGTGTACAAAAAAAGATCCTTTATACTGTTTCATCAGCTCCGGATCAATGTAAGACAGATAATACCTACAAATAGTTTCATTTATCAGTGTCGGAAAGAAGAGCGGTGTGAGAACGAGTGAGCGGAATGAATGCAAGGGGATGGGTATTCACACCGTGAAAGATATTGAGCCAAACCTCCGTTCGCTAAGCCTCTGTGTCAGTGACGGGTATTCTTGCACCTCAGAAGCCGAGCACAGAAACTGACATATGGCTGTGTGGTTTGAGCTCTGCTCTTCTCTGTCAACGGCCTCGGTTTTCACTGTCACTGAGCACTGAGCACTAAAACAAGAGTGAATTATTCAAAAGTGCCGCACCGCCGTGCCAAGCCGCTCATAAGCTCATTCCAGCGAGCTCCACTCATGCACACAAAAACTGAACAAAAAGTCAACCGACATCTAAATGCCAGAGCTCTAACAATGATTTTCTTTCTGAGCGTACTTTCCTGATGCAGATCTCTGCCCTTTTTCCTCCAGTGGCCACGCTTCTCATACTGCGAAGAGAAAAAAAATACGATAAGATAAACAATGTTTACGTGACACCTATTAAATATTAGGCAACGTGAACCAGTGAATTTATTTATTAGACCCATTAAATTTCTAAAACTCTTCACTCAAAGAACATGAAATTCACGACATTTCGTATCATAATAAAAGTACCTTTACCAATTCCATTAAAACTGCAGTCTGATTTTAAGCTGACAATTCTTTCTTCTTCTTGGTGTATTATATTGACATTTTGGATTAAACTCGTTCAATTTAACCGGTCGGTCAATTAGACTTAAAACTATAATAACCAAATCAAACAGTTTTAATTGTGTTTGATTGTAATCACGGTTTAATTATTAATTAAATTGGAGGTCCCTAGAGCTGTCATTAATTTGGCTTGAAACGCAATAAAATACACACATCCGTCATCGTTTCTGCCCCAGGCTTGCTTTGACTGGTTCAGAGAGACAGATAAAGAATATGAGAGAGAGAGAGAGAGAGAGAGAGAGAGAGAGAGATTTGCAAATCATTAACGTGATTAGATAATACAGAGTATCTAATCTAGTTAAGAAGCTGCAAATGATCAAATCAAATTATTTACAATATTGTAATAATTCTCAAAAATAATACAGATAATTAAAAAAAAGGGTGATGACGTAACTTAAAAGTATCGAAGCACAATATGGCGTCACTAAAGCTTACACTAACTAGCTGAACGACTCATCGGGTCATTTGGGGACATACTGTAGCAGCAGCAGAAGTAATAGTTGTAGAACTGATATTAGTAGTGGTAGTATTGGTAGCAGCAGTAGTAGCAGAAGTAGTGATAGTGTTGGCAACAATAGCAATAATTTTATTAGTAGTGGTGGTAGTATAGTAGTAGGTATTATTTATGGCAGTAGTTGTCAGAAAAACGGGGAAAGTAAATTCAAATTTAAAAAAAAGGCCAGACCCAAGCACAGGGATAACGTCAGCACGATTTATTCATACAGGGGAAAAACACTCAGGGCAGACTGGAGAAGGAACAAGGCTACGGCGGGGCAGACACGTGAACAGAAAAACAACAACAAACAAACACATGATACCACAAGATAGGAACTTCGGAGCACCCTTCCCCCCAAAGTCCCAAAAAGTCCATGATCCTGACAGTAGCAGTTATTGAGAGTTTATAAAATGTTTATTTTCTACCTTAGCTAGCTATCTGCTTTGATTAATTTTAGTTAACTCTGTGCTATCTTGTGTTTTTTGTCCTGTAGAGTTTTGTTTTGTCTGTTTTTCATACTGGACTATTTGCAGAAGGTTGAGGCTCGGACAACTTTTTTTTTAGTCCGAAAAAAAACCTCTTTTGTTCTATGTAGCTCTGTTTTGTTCTATGTAGCTCTGTTTTGT